>JARHVA010001094.1:2165000-2290000 GCA_037957365.1 Torreya grandis | reverse complement strand
TAGCCTCTGAAATTTTTCAAAAATGCCTCTAAATAAAAAGTGTTGCTTAGGTCATCAACAAACTTTTTGAGATGGTCATGTTGGCATGTGTAAGATCTCAAATGGAGATATGGATCAAAATTTATGGTCTCCAGAAGTTTGCCCTATTTTTTTTGCATCAAAGTATTTCATAAATAAACCAGTATTTCATGGGTGCATCTATCGATGGATTGTCCTCTTCTAAGAGTTCTAATTTTATGTGGTCATCAATTGAGGCAAAGTTAATTTTTGTCTAGACCACCTCCCACATGTTTAATCTAGTGAACCAATACATGCCATAAAGCATGATTTACCTAGTGTACAACTTTTTAAAGTTACTCATGTGCCCAAATAATTGGAAGAAATTACATCTTTTCTTAAAACATGTTCCGCACCAAACAACCTTAACACCCAAAAAAAAATCAGCTAGTTTTGCATGTTGCCCCTTTCTAGATTATTAATAGAGACTTGTATAAACTTGGTTGGCATGAAATAATATAAAGGTGCATAATGCAACATAAGCATTTGGAAGTCCTTCAAGGGGTTCATGATGGCATCACAAGAGGACATTATGTTAGTGACATAATACCACAAAAAATTCTAATAGCTAGATTATGGTGGTCCACCTTATTTAAAGATGCCAAAACTTATAGGTGCCAATGTGATATATGTCCATGCATAGGTTAACCAAACCAAAGGGATGTTATGCCTCTTCATCCAATACCTACTCATGAACCATTTGAGAAATGGGCTACTAATTTCATTGGGCCCATTAAACCAATTTCATGATGAACTAGTGCATAGTACATCATTTATACCATAGATTATCTCACAAATTGGGTTGAAGTAGTACCCACACACAATTTTATTATTGTGACCACCACCAAATTTATCTAGGAAATATCTAAGTTTAACAAGTGATTATGGTGCTTACTTATCAATGAAACAATGTGCATCCTTTTGGTTGATTTCATGATTGTGCACCATAAAACCTCACCATACCACCCTCAAGCTAATGTCACAACTAAAGCATTCAACAAGATCCTAGGTTACACACTGACCAAGATTTTTAGTATCATTCACACTGATTGGGATGATTGAGTTTCTGCATTCTTACATGCATATTGGACCACATACAAATGGTTGAATAAAAGCACTCATTTTAGTCTTGTCTTTAGTATTTAATTAGTTTTATCGATAGAGTTCCTTATGCCCTTTTATGTATTATGTGCGTGATGATGAGGAGTACCTAAACATGTGTCTGGATGCTCTCTTTCAAATGGATGAAACATGCTTTCTCACACATTAGAGCCAAGGAGTTGAGAATCAAAAACAAAAAGCTTATCATGATCAACATATCAAAACCAAAGTTTTTCATCTTGGTATGCATGTCCTAGTCTACAATTTAAAGTTTTCATACCATTTAGGAAAAATATGGATCTAGTGGGATGGTCCATTTATTGTTCATGTTATTTGTCTCATAGGAACTTATAAATTGAAAATATTAGATGGCCAATTCTTTCAATGGTAGTTGGCTCTGGCCCTATCACTCTATGTAATTATTCACTTCTATAAATAAGGCATATTCCACTAAGTTAGTTTAGGATTTTGTTTCATTTTCAAATAAGTGTCACATTGGTTGAATTCCTTTTGTAATTGGTTTGACACTTTTTGATACTCTGGTATTTAGCACTCTATTTATCTATCTTTCTTGACACGAGTTTCACTAAGTTATGACATGGAGGACCATGCACATATTTTAATATGGGGTAGGTTTTAGAGATTGATATGATACTTAAGCTAAAAGTGCATAAAATAAGTACAAAAAAAGGGTGCATGAGGGATACACACAAGAGGTAATGCGAGGCATGTAAGAGGTGACACGTGACCCATGTAAGCAAAGTGAAAATGATAAAGGAAACACCATTACAAGATGGGTTAAATGGAAGAGGTAGTTCCCACCATGAAAATGGAAAATTTGAATTATTATAGCTGGCATTGACTATGGGGACGGCATGATAACTCTCAAAGGATGAGACATGTAATTATTAATGACAAAGTGGTATGAATGGTAAGTGTGTTGAATGGACAACAAGGCATGTTGTTTAGAGCATTAATCATTTAAGTGATGGATGAAAACATGGATAAAAATTATTGCAGCATGGAGGAATTAATGATGAAAATTGAGATATCTTATAAAAGTCCATAAGGCTTCTCATTTCCATTTTTTTATGATTAAAAACTTAAAGAGTTATAGAGCTCAAATAAGCAAAAAATAATGATGAAGAAAGAAATTACACAATACTCCCATTTATAAAAATGAAATAGAGATTGAAGCAACATGCATTCAAGGATAAAAAAAAAATGTGTCCACATAATTAGAAAAGAGAATTTATAGGTTGTAGGTGATAAGTCTACCATTAGAGGAGGCTGAAGTAGGAAGCTGAAGCATTTTTGGTCTAGGAAAGGAAGTTAATACATATTCATTTGGGATATTTTTTTGATCACATGTTAACCTTTGGGGATCCTAATTAGTGATGTGACCAAAGCAGAAAGGCAAGAAAAGAGATATACTTCTAGATATTTTTGAAGTTGAAGAGTTTGAGTGCATGGAAGAAGGAGGTCATGTGTTCATTTGGGAAGAAGTTTCTAGTGAGAGTAACACAAAAGGAGAGGACTTAGTAGGGTTAAGGGAAGGGACCCTTATATGACAAACATCAAAAATAGTGTGCATGGGGGAAAATGTCATTACAACACCATCTCCCCCTCCTATTTTGATTGAAGAGATGCAATATTTATTGATGATGTTGCACATAGATGATTGGGAGTCTAAATTTTCTACCTATAATATCATGGACTACAATCACCATTAGAATATAAATGAAACCAACTTATAGCATGACTACCAAATAGAGTGATAGAATACTAAAAATGAGATCATTTATGATCTCTTAGTCTACAACCTACTAGAAAATGCAGGGGTGATCCAACTCTTTAAGCTATCATATTTTTGGAAATCTTAGGATCTAATTTGGTTCTTAATCTTGCATATTCATGAAGACTACCTCTAATTTGTTGGGAATATAATGAGTATCACCCCTAAATGGATCAATAGACTAGATTACTTAGTTTTAGAGTTGATCTCAACATAAATTTTGAAGATCAGGTAGAAATTTATAGAATGGTTATGGTGCTAAAATATAATAAAGAAGGCCATGCTATGTATATTAATATCCTAAAGGATCCCAAAATTTTAGTAGTTACATGCTTGGCCATGACCAAGATAATGGGTGTAGAGAGGTGGATATGACACACCTCTATGTAGTCAGTAAAATGGCCAAGGGGACAAAATATAATTACTCTCTATACTTTGAAGAGAATATTGAGCATGATATAGAGAAGGCACATCATCTACCCAACCATAAGTTTTATTGGGGTGCAATTATGCTTCTTCTATTTTTTTATGAGATTGGCATCCCAAAGTACTTGGGCAAAAAACTAATGTGGCTTTACCCACCAAAATATAAGTCTCCCATCAAATAGCTCAAGTAATTCACTTGCCCTAGCACCATCACACCCTCATACAAAGTGAAGATAAAGGGTTAGTTTGATGGTATGAAGGAACCATTTGGGAATGATTGGCATGTACTCAAAGAATTACTTATACAGATAAGACCCTATGCTTAATTTGTTGTAAAATAACACTATTTTCTCATGCAGATTTGGATAAAAACCATAGACAAATTTTTAGGGTGGCTTAAATTTCCTTATGTTTTTACCATCAAATACTTTATGGACTATGTAAATTAAATTTTAAACATGTGCCCTATAAATATTTATGTGGATATGATTGACATTGAGATCCATACTATGTAATCTTTATGTTTACCCATGGAGGCACACATATGTGGAGAAACATGAATTTGAAAATACTAACCTTAATCCCTATAAGAGAGTCATGCAAGGGTAGATTTGGCTGATCTTATATATGCTCAAGCCATAAAATAAAACACTAGGAGGCTGAGAAATAGAAAAGGAACAACTTCCCCCAATAATAAACATGCACAGAGTTGAGGGCATGGGCAAAAGAAAAAAGGCTAAGACCTGAGGCCACTAGTACTAGTAGGTTGCAGGACCAACCCAGGGTCATCCCAAAATGCTAATGGTAGGCCTCACCACCATGAAGGACCTAGGGGTTACCTTTAAATTGAGAGTAAATCATTTCATCCTAGCTGACTACTCAAGCAAAGCCCAAACATGAAGTGCACCAAGTGGTGATTTCAAACACAGGTGAGGCATCTCTAGAAGCCCAACCAATAAATGATCCCACTCTAAAGCCAAGAGAGGAAAAAAATCATGAGCTAAAATAAACTTCTACACCCAATGAGGAACATCCAACGTCCAAGTAATAAGCGAACATTAAAATTTCAACACTGGAAGAAGCAGACAAGGGAGAAGGCCCTACCAGAGAGGACCTTGGCACTGATGCCAAAAAGTAATGGGATAAGAGTCCTAAAATCATTAATTTATAGCATGACCCCTAAAATGGAAATGAATAAATGTAGGATGTGGACTAATAATAACAATAAAAATTAGGAACCTCTCATTCATGTTGCATTCCAATAAGACATTTTGAACAAATGATTTTATTTATGGGACTTTTTCCTCAAACATGAGTCTATAAAAAAAACTCAGTGTGAGATGTCCTTTGTGATGTAAGTATATCATGACAAAGAATGATTTGAGTTTCCAAGTAATAACATTAACATAAACCTAGATGTGGTAGGCATTCTAGATATGCTTTGGATAAGTCCCATGATTTTCTCTCCAACATAAGCGAGTGCAACATTTATCAATTTTGCCTTAGAGGTTTTTAGGAAAAACATTCTCAATAGCCATGATGTGGGCTAGTTTCACAAAAAACATTAGGAGGCCATTTGAATCTATAAATAAGATCATGAAGCATAGTGCAAACTCAAAGAAGAAGATGAATAACTTAAGTGCTAACTAGATATGCCTGAATCAATTCAACTTAGGACTATGGGTCTTTGTCAAAAAATTTGAGAAGTGAACTAAAAATTGCTAATGGAGTTTCCATTACTGGTGAGGGAATTAATAAATTGGAGACAATCATTGACCTATTATTGAAGAATTATAAAAGCTATGGGCCATTGAGTAGTTTACCAAGGGCATGGATGTATATCACATATTTATAAATAAATTGAACACCACCATTCCCATCATCGATAAGGTTTTCGTTAGCTTGGCACAACCAAGTAAAATTTTGGAAGGGTGATTGTTTCTTGAGGAATAATATCTCTATTAATTGGCTAAAAATTCTCTAAGCATCAAGGACACAACCTAACATACAAAAGTATTTCAAGATAATAAAGAACTAGAAACATAAATAAGTGTCTATTGATAGTATTTAAATGATAGTTTATTCACATTATGAGGATAATTTTGGTTAGGGTACTATTATAGGCTCAATTTTCACCCTTAGAGAGGGTTATTTAGGCTCTCTCTAATTGATCTTTACAATGGGAACAACCCTAAGTTGTAGGTAACCTATGTTGTGGTTGAACCTTCAGAGTAGGTTGGCTTCCTCTTTGCTGCTCACCTAAACTAAAGCTAAGCTAATGCTTCATGGGGAAAAGTGTTAGAAAGGGGGTTAAAGGATCCTAATAAAGCTAAAAAGGTGATGCACCAAAGTTATATGGACACTCATATAAGCTTGAACACACACTGGATCAACAAAAGACAAATATGGCTTACTCAATCTCACAATCTCACTAGTTCAATAAATGACTCATAGAAGAGGTTCCAAGTAGAACACTAATCTAGACCTGTAAGTTAGTTTTAAAACACCTTCAAAGAGGCAAGCAGAAAGATAACAAACTAGGAAGAATCTACTTCACAAATTTACCATACACAAGTATACTAAGCATGGATTAAAGATAAGAGATAGGCAAAGAGTTGATCCTATTACTTCAAAGGGAAATTCTTACAATATTTTGATAGGGTTTAACCATATCAAATGAGCACACTTTTGCAAGATTCTTGATGAGTATCCTTCTCCCAAAAAATAAAATGCTAAATTCTAATATTTGAGAACCCCTTCAATTGGAATGAGACTAGGATATATAGGAGAAGAGAGAGAGAAATAAAGGATGTGAGAGCACATCATAAAAAATAAAAAAAAACACTTTGTCATGGGTCATTAATTAAACCTGAGTTGCCACCTTTTGCTCCTTAGCCAATGAAAACCTTGCCACTTTTGTTGATCAATCAGGACACTATCCATGGCTTATTGAGTCAAAAAGTCCCCAAAGGTTCCAAGGATGCATTAAATGCTCTTAGATATAATTCCCAACACTAGACCTTTTATTTTATCCTTCACATCATCTTTCATTTAAGGATAAAACATCATGCTCATGGATTTGATCGAATCATGGCTTTGTGCCTTTTAATTAGTTGCTTGTCAAGACTATGACCATGATAAAGGATGAAGACCCTTTAAATTAGTCACCTTTTTGATCCACTTTCATAAATGGATCATAGATATATCCTATAGATGGAAAACCAACCTAAGGCCATTGGTTTTCCTATAGTTTTCCATACTCTTCTTGATGCCTGGTCCCATTGTTTATCGATAATCCAACTCGACTCCATTAAAATTTTTACCTATGCTCACTCTATTCATATTGATATGTACAATCAAGCACCAACCATTGATATTTCCCCTAACTTGTTAACTTTTTCCAAGCTTACACCACATGTCAAATGCACATTTGATTTTAGGATCCATTTTTAGTCTACTAGCTCCTACACTTATGCCACATGGTAGCTCCTTAGCTCATTTACTCTTTGACTCTACTTGCATGACATTGATCTACCTTTGTATGCTTAAACATGATTCATTATATCTTCATATACTTACTTACCTACCAATCACTACTCATTGTTAAATTTGATCCAAGATTGAACATGAGCCATTGATCTACCTGGGCCCATTAAATTGTCAGTCATCACTCACCATTGGATCATCTATACGATTGAATGTCAATCATTGATCCTATTTTTGAATTCCAATGGCTATTTTATGAGCTCAAATTTTGATGTCCTCACAACTATATTTGATATTTGTGTGAATGTATTTGACATTCGCATGATCGTTACTAGGATATTTGAACTTCAATGGTTATTTGTTAAGGTTTGAACTTGACATTCATGCACCTGTCAATTGACATCCATGTGACCATCAATATTTCTTGGGCTATTTCTTTTAGAATTTTTGTTGGACATTTGTTGCAGGCTTTGTGTCTTGGCCACTTTCTCAAAAGGAATTTATTTGTATCTCTTTTACATTAGACAAAATGCTTGGGGAAATTATCACAAGATAATTTCTTGAAAGAATTCAGTCTGCTTTATCTTTGCTTTGGACAATTTATTACAGACAAAATGTTTGAAAGATTTCATGTCTTTGGGACTTATGCCTGCAGACAAAATGTCTAAGAGAAATGACATCTTCATGGAAATTGTTGCAAGACAATTTTCCTAAAAGAATTCATCCTTAGATTTTTCCACGGACCCTTTGATTTAGACAAAATGTCTAAAAGAATTCATGCCTTCAGGATTTTTGTATAGGATAACTTTCCAAAAAATGACCCTTCAAAACTTTTTTCTTGGCCTCTTTCCTGAAAGAAATGACCCTTTGGCAGAATCATATATCACACTTTCCCGATAAAAATACCCTTTAGGATTTTTTTATAGGATATTTTATCAAAGCAATATCCCTTTAGAACTTTTGTCAAACATTTTCCCTAAAAGAATTATGCCTTCAAGAAAATTGTGCCAACAATTTTCTTGAAATAAATATGACACTCAACCAAGCTTTTTGTTTGGTCCACTTTGTCAAAGAATGATCCTTCAAGAAAAGTGTTTTAGACCAATTTCTCTAAAAGATACCCTTAAACACTTCTATCTAGGACTTTATTTGAATAAATGACCCTTCAAGAGTTTTGTTTTGAAAAAAATGTCTAAAAAAATTCCTGATACTTAGCCAAATAAAGTGGAATAAATCTCCTAAAATAATTCCAACACTTAGCCAAATAAAGTGGATTAATTTATCTAAGTGAATTGTGCCTTGTAATTTTATTGTGAGCTTTGTGTATAAAAATTTCTCTAAAGGAACTCTGAATGATCTAACACTTGACCAAAAGTTGAAATATTTCCTAAGTGTAATCTTGGGATTTTCCAAACCTATTCCTGCAACTCTTCAACACCATGAAAACCTGATTAGATCCATCCACTTGCAATGTTGAGCCTAATTCTAAGCCAACTAATCCACTCAATAATTGGGACCATGTTAATCTTTTTAGACCAAGCAAAAGCTTGGTATGTATGCCAAATATTGGCCAATATCTTTGGTGACTTGTAGGTAAACATGCCTACTATGCTTTGAGAACCCATAACATTTGCCTTATCTAGTCCATTGGGCATGGAGTCATTAACCTATACAACTAAGATGAACCTCTCTTGAATCAACAAGGACTAGAAGAAACAAAATAAAACAAAATGCTTGAGGCACTTTGAAAAAGGAAATAATAGAACAAAAAGTAAATATGCACAAGGCACTTAGAGGAAAGCCTAAAGCTATTCTAACATGTATAATATGTTACAAAGGATGCAATGCTATTCAATAATAGTACTTTAAATGAATTCCATTGACTGGGATGGTAATACCTCTCCATATAGTTAGGAAAGCTAAAAAGCATTATGTTCCTTACATCCATGGATCAAATAAGGACCACTCCATAAGCTATCAAACTTGGTATGGTTGCCTGGTTTGGCCTTATTTGAGTGACATTTGAGGACTAGGTCCCCTTCCTTGAAGTTCCTTAATTTATTTCTTCTGTCAAAGGCCTTTTTGACCAAATCTTGATGGATTCTAAAGTTTTCATAGCAAGGTCCCTACTTTCCTCCAACTCCATGAGCTATATCATCCTCACATTCATGGGCTCATCCTCCATCAGCTCAAGTTGATGGGATAACTCTAATGTAGGAAGCTCAAGGGAGATAGGTAATTTGGCTTCCCTTCCATACACAAGAACATATGGAAATTTTCTAATGGTAGTTTTATGAGTCACCCTATCAGCCCATAAGGTTGTTTTTAGCTTGGTGTGCCATGTTCTCTCATTCTCTTCCATGGTCCTCCTGATAATCCTTAGAAAATTCTTGTTTATAGACTCTTCCAATCCATTTACTTAAGAATATTAGTTGTAAGAGGTGATGAGGTAAAATTATGGTGGCTAGGACACCAAACTTGGTTACAAGGCTATCATAGAAATCCAAGACTACACCTTCACTAGCCTCCTTCAAAGTAATAGGCTTCCACCCACCTAGTGAAATAGTCAATTATAGTGAGCACCCATTTATTCCCTACACTTGATGGTGGATTGATCATCCCTATAAATTCTAACCCCATTTGCATGAAGGGTTGCTCTACCTAAATAGGATTGAGTGGAAGGGCTGTTAGTTTTTACTTTCTTGCAAAGAGGGCACACTTTTGGTATTTTCTAATCCATGTATGAGCATCCTTGAAAATATTGGGCCAATAATAACCATCCCTCATTGACTTTTTTGTAGTGGTTCTAGGTGCAAATGACCTCCTGTAGGTCCATCATGGAACTGCTCCAAGAGTTTGGTCACTTGGGCATCATCTATGCATCTAAGGAGTACCCTATTGAGGCCATTTTAAAAAATAATGCCATTAAATAATGCATAAGGTATAGATATAAGCCTAAAATACCTTATTTTGGCTATGTCTAAACCTTGGGGGTATTCTCTTGTTGTCAAGAAGTAAGCCATATCTTATAGTCATCTCTTTTGAAGTGGTGGTGCACCTTCTTGTGAGTTATCTTAGGTAACCAAAATAGCTTCCTTGTCTTCCTGAAGGTCATTTACCATGTGTTCACACAAGCTCTTTCCCCTGATAATCTTAGTGACCTTAATCTCTATGTCATATTCCATGACTTTTATGATCTAACCTCCTCTATTCTCATTCAAATCCTTGTTAAGGAGGAAATCCTTAACTCCAAGATGAGACACCATAAGATGGATCTTGTTATTGGAGAGCATGGGCCTAAACTTCTTGAGGGTTCTCAAGGCTACAATAAATTTATTCTCAATGAAAGTCTACCTCACCTCATATCCTTCCAACCCTTGACTAAAAAAGGTAATTGGTTGTTCCATTACTTCATCATTCTTCTGCATCAATATAGTTGATATGTTGTCAATGTTAACAAAGGTGTACAAGATGAAGTCCTTGGAGAAATCAAGATTCAAGAGTGAGGGTGCTTAGGCAATTGCCTACTTGATGGCTTCAAAACTACCTTGCCTTTATCTGATTAAGAAAACACTTGGCTCTTCTTCATCATGGTGGTGATAAGCTTGACCAGGTTTATAAAACCAGATATGAACCTTCTCATAAATTTGATCTTCCCAAGGAAGCTCTAGATCCCCTTACTATGCTTTGGTAAGGATAAGTCTAAGATATCACTTACTCTATTAGGTTCAATGGATAATCCATATTTTGAAACAATATGACCCATCAGTTTGCCTTCATGCACAAAGAACACACATTTTTTGGGATTTAAAGAGATCCCATACTCTCTGCATCTCTAGAATATCGGACTCAAATGGTCCATGTACTCACTAGCATTCATGGAGAAGACTATGATGCCATCTAAGTAGACCAACACCATTTGATTTAGCATTCCTTTGAAGGCCATTTCCATTGCCCTTTGAAATGTTTCCCCAGCATTGGACAATCCAAAGGGTATCTTATAATAAGTAAATGTGCCCCACTTGGTGGTGAAGGTCATCTTTTACTAGTCTTCCTCTCTCACTAGCACCAGGTTATAACTTGAATACCCATTTAAGAGAGAGAAGTGTTCTTAACTAGAAACTACTTGTAGGAGTTTCTCTATGGATGTTAAAGGGTAATGATCCTTCAAAGATACCCTATTAAGATATCTAAAGTCCACACACAATTTTCTATCCCCACTCTTATTTTTGATAGGTACTAGATTAGCTACCCATGAGGAATGCTTAATTGGGAAGATGATCTTGGATTTAATGTGTTAATGAGATGAGTCATATTTTGATAACCAATTAAAGTAAAGGCAAGCCCAGGGTTTTTGATGAGGGTTGAGAGGATATTTTTTTACCATGGAAAGCAAGGTTTGGTAAGGTCTCCCTAATTCCATTGAATCTCATTTAATCACCATATAGTGTTCATTTGGATGAAATCAAGTATGAATAACATAAGGTACCACCATTGGAGATAAATATTGATCTTTGGTTTGATAAGTTGTAGCATACAGGGTTCTTTATTGTGACTAGTTTAAAATTTCTAAAGAAGGATCTGTGTAAAATAAAATCTTGGCTCTTGAAGAAATAAAATGGGTTTATTTGGACCTATATGGAGTTTTAAATAATCTTTGGTATATGGGTCTATTTAAATATAATGACTATGGTAAAATCAAAGACCTTAGATTAGTTTTCCATATAGAGTAGACCCATGAACATGGAGATTAATTTGACCATGATCTAGTTAGAACAAGAAATAGCATTTCAATGGATGCCATGAAGGCATACACATAGACTCCAATGGTTTCATATCCAAGACCAATTGCATGAAAGGGACCTCTTTTCTCAAATGTACATGTCATGATAAACCAGTTTGGAGTAGTTTAGCATTAAGACAAAGCATTAACAGATCGATTTAAGGACAACTACATTGATTCTAGGACCTAGCTTAGAATAACTTGATATTGTCTTTGTAACCATTAGGGATCATCAATGAAGGAAAAATGTAATTGTGCAACCACTTGAAGTATCCTGGATTAATTAGGAAGCCTAAAGGAGCATATTTACATAAATATTTGTAACTATGGTTCAAAAGTGGTTAAACTAATTTGATTCCCTTTTGGGCTTCTTATTTCCCACTTCTCTCTCCCAAATGCTATAAGTAGATGCCATTTTATTTATTTTAAACATGACCACACCATGTATGGTGAAGCCTTGCTAGATTGATGTTATATTTTACCTTTGAACATTGTTACAATTTTATCTCTAAGTTTTGAATAATGGTCTAAGTCAGCAAGTGATGTATGGTGATGAGAAGTGATAATTCTCTATCCTTCCTTCCCTTATCATTTCATGTTTGAGTAGGATTTCCTATTATAATAGGTCATATAGAGTATAATCTAGTGTGTAAAGTTTTTTTCAAGTGTACAATTATCCTTGAAGTGTGCAATCTACCCTCTGGTTCATTTACCTTATGTTTTTCACATGTCGCCTCTTTATTAAAATAATCATGTTAGAATCTATTAAATCCTAGAGACTAGTCTATATGTTTTTTTTCATTATGGTATAAATATGATGGTCATGTGGAAGACATTTTTGGTGCATCACCTCCTTTAGATTAGGTTCAATTTATGCATTTTCTAACATTCCCCCCCCCATAAATACGTAGTAAGTGACAAACATTGCACAATATATTCAAGGAGTTAGACCTTAAACCTAGAGGCTCATTTCTGATATAGGTACACCCACATACCTAGATATGTTCCCATTTTGCCTAAATATGGAAAAAACCTGAACAACCTCTTCTAGGGTGTGAGATTTGGTGACAAGTACCAATAATCCCATCTAGTGGGTGCCCATAATGTGTTGGAGGAGGATGTGATTTATATGTCATTTTCACTTATGGTTCATTCTTAGAATGATTTTTCAAAGGTTTGTTAAATATTTGATGCTTTTGGTGATCATCAAGTTGTGAACATGATTTCTTCAGAGGATCCTCAAATTTAAGATTTTGGTCATCGATAAGATCTTGAGTCTTATGTTTTAAAGTAAAAAAATTGTTTGTAGAATGCCCTGATACCTAATTATAATCATAATAAGCATTCACATCATCTCCTTTAGGTAAAGGTCAACTCATATCAACCTCTATAGGATGAGGGAGAGATATAAGATGACACTCTAGTAACCATAAGATTAATGAAGCTAGGGAGTCAGGTAAATGGGAGAATTATCTCCTTGGTGCACTGGATAAAATAAGATGATTAGGCTATTATGAAACTATTTTAACCATGGTGGTTGTTTCCTTTTTAGGCTTAGTAGGTTTTACTGTATAACTTGGTTTAATTTTGAACTTTTTTCTAGATGTAGATGCAGATGGTGTGTTTACTACATACTTGATCTTATTTAATGAAATAAGCTTCATTTCATGGTCTCGTATAACATGGTATAAGTCATTAAAATATTTGAACTTCTTAAAAATAATGGACTCATGTAAAGGAGTAAGCAAACATTATTTTAATATGTCGTACAACTCCTTATCTGCCATAGGATTAGTCATCTTAGCTAGCATTATCTTATATCTAAAGACATTCATTGATAGGTTCATCAGTTCTTTGTTTGATTTTGGAAATTTGAGCATAGGAAACCTTTTTAAAAACATTAATGGAAAAGTGGGATAAAACTTGGTTTGTAAGAGGTTTGAATGCTTTCATGGATTGGAGAGTTAAATCATAGAACCACCTCAAAGCATAGTCCTTGAGGCTTCTAGTAGATAATTTGGTCCAAAGTTTATCATTAGATTTAGTTGATGCTTGTAGATGAACCATAAGTGCTCTTAGTGTTTAAAGAACGCTTATAATTTTAGAATTTATAAAATTCAAGGCATGAGTTGCAGGTTTTGGCAATCTAGTTGCCTATAGTGAAATAGCAGTAAAGCAAGATAAACTATTCCACAATATTTTTATAATTTTTTGGTTGGGAGCCACCTTGGTCCATTATTTGCGAATTATTGAGAATCTATGTTAATACTTGGTGAATTATACTCTATATTTAAGCTACAGACTAATCTAAGTGGATATTTATAATGAATCTAAAACTAAAGTGATCTTGGAGTAAAAAGGAGAAAAGAGAAGGGTAAGGCAGAAAAGAAAAGAGTGATTACCAATTTTAGCCTTAAACATTATGACAAAGCATAAATTTTGACTAAGTATGAATTCAAACCAATATATAATATAAAATATCCTAAACTTAAATTCCACTATATACTAGGCCAATTTCAAAAGATAGTATGAAGAATCATAAGTAAGAACCAATTCTTCTTTAAATATATACTATTATTATCAAATAGCACATGCACATCTGAAAATAGAGTAAAATGAAAATAAAGGAGAACCAAAGATCTCTTAGCTAATCTGGAATGTTGTATAAATTATAAACCCTATGATTAGAAGAATACAACTCAGAATTCCAAGATACCATTCAAATTCAAGACCTTAACTAGCAATTGAGAGGAAAGCTAAAATGATAATTAACACATCAAACATAGATAATCCTTACATAATTCCTTTGATTACTTTAAATTTTACAAAGTTTCTCATAAATCTCTCCCTTTTACAATTGGTCATACATGTTATTATATAAATATTAGGTAGTATACCCATCAGCTACAAAATATAGGTGTACAAAGATAATGACATCTATCCTTACAAGTTCTAAAATACCCGTGATTTTCACAATCATACTGACCTAGAGGGAAATATGCTTAAAAAATAGAATATGCCTTTATAATGGAATATTCTATTTAAAAATTTACAAAACTATATAAAATAGAATACTGCTTAATTTTTTGGTGGGCCCTCTGCTTGTTGCTATTGGAGGATGTTCATGGCTTTAGCATGCTACTCATCAACTAGCTCTAGGTCCACTGCAGGATTTAGGAGATGCTCCCCGTCTTGATCTACCAAGACATAAATCTCCTTGTCATTCCTATCCATGGCTTCTTTAATACTCCTAGCTTCATTTATTATTTCTCTAGCATTGAATATCATGTCTATGATTACTATTTTTGGCCCTAAATTTACCTTGGATCTTCCCTTTGATTTCGTCGGTTACCAAAGTAGCCCTATGTTTGAATTACTCATCACTTATGATCCTAAGGGAAATGGTATTTTCAAGATCTATGAGCATAATTCCAAGAAGCTAATCAATCCTTGTAATTATCTTCTTATCATCATCCATGAGCCTTTCAACATTATTATGCCAAGCACTTGGATTATGGACTTTATCCACCATAATTCCTAGGATTGCACTTAAGTGTCCTAGATGGATGGTTTTGAAGTTTGGTATTTATTTCTTTGCTTAAATTTTGAGGAGTTGTTCTATTTTGTCCTCTAAGGCCTACCATTAGGTGACTAAACTCCTAGCTAGTACACACTACCCTTCTAATGCACTTTACCTTAGTTTAATTGACTTAAGGGATTCAAACATGTCATAGAATGACTCATCAATCATCTTGGTCATCGCCTCAAACACTAATACAATTGCCTATGTTTACAAGTTTTCCTTTGCATTTTACAAATTTAGGATCCTCTGCTTCAAGCCCTAGACTCCATCTTTAGCCTGTGTAGACTGGGATTCAGTTAGACTTTCCATATCCTCTTCATGAATGGTTAATTCACCAATCTATTGGCCTCCTACAAGGGTTAAACCTACAAGGGGTTCCACCTTCTAAAAGGTGAATTCCTTTGTCCAACCACTGCTATCCTAGTTTTTATTCTCTCTAACCTAGTTGTTTCAAGGTTGAAATGGATGGTAGTAACTGGCTCCTTGAACTTGGGAGGTTTTAGGACCTCCACCCCTAAGCTACTAGATGTTCTTAGAGCATCTATCTTCTTACCTTTTGGTCCCTAAATAGCCACAATTTTCCTTTCTTCCTATTCTTTCACCATAGCCCTTATCCATTGCTTTATGTCATCTTAAATATTTATGTCAGCAACTCTTTTCATAGCCCATGAATGGGAAAGAGATGGGATCTTTTGTAGTTTCCCATAAATGAACCAGTCAAGAATAACTAGTCTATGAATAGGGAATTCATCATTGAATAAATTTAACTCACTTGTGGGGTAGGGGATGATCAACCTTGGTCTTTTCCTTGGTCCCAAAAGAACAAATGCTAACTTTTCTTTCCTCATCCTCTTCATGAATGGTTAATTCACCAACCTATTGGCCTCCTACAAGGGTTAAACCTACAAAGGGTTCCACCTTCTAAAAGGTGAATTCATTTGTTCCAACCACTGCTATCATAGTTGTTATTCTCTCCAAGCTAGTTGTTTCAAGGTTGAAATGGATGGTAGTAACTGGCTCCTTGAACTTGGGAGGTTTTAGGACCTCCACCCCTAAGCTACTAGATGTTCTTAGAGCATCTATCTTCTTACCTTTTGGTCCCTAAATAGCCATAATTTTCCTTTTTTCCTATTCTTTCACCATAGCCCTTATCCA
Organism: Torreya grandis; assembly: GCA_037957365.1. Classification (NCBI taxonomy): domain Eukaryota; kingdom Viridiplantae; phylum Streptophyta; class Pinopsida; order Cupressales; family Taxaceae; genus Torreya; species Torreya grandis. The sequence goes on along the minus strand of JARHVA010001094.1, from coordinate 2,273,614 downwards.
TTGCTTTATGTCATCTTAAATCTTTATGTCAGCAACTCTTTTCATAGCCCATGAATGGGAAAGAGATGGTATCTTTTGTAGTTTCCCATAAATGAACCAGTCAAGAATAACTAGTCTATGAATAGGGAATTCATCACTGAATAAATTTAACTCACTTGTGGGGTGAGGGATGATCAACCTTGGTCTTTTCCTTGGTCCCAAAAGAACCAATGTTAACTTTGCTTTCCTCTTCTTTATGGATTCCATAAGGACAAGCTCTTCTCCTTTATCTTCCTTAAGATCTACCTCACTATCCAAGTCATAGGCCTCTACAATATCCCTGAGGGAACCTTCAAGTGTCTCTTCTAGTTCCAAGGAAATCATGTCCAAATATTTTACTAGAGAGGGTGGCCTTTGTGTGAGTGTTGAAGATGGGGTCCCCTCTCTAGGCCTTTCTTCTAATTTCCTTTCTTGAACATTTTCTTTCCCACAACCTTGTAGATCTTGTCTTTGCTTAATTTGATCTTGGGGCAGGGGTTATGGTTGTTCTACCTAGGGCTATTCTTGGGATATCCCAGATGGTCCTAGAAGTAAGTGATATTGCAAAGGATGCATTTTCCTTCTCTCCCCAAATGATTTGTCATCCCTGATTAACATGTGCTCTAGCTTGATGTTATGGCCTTGGATCCTAGCCAACAATTATTTATAATTTTTAGCCTTGATGTAGATGGTGTAATGAATATCGATTTGATGTATATAATCAAGGTTTGGGATCTTCTTGTCCTTCAAGTGGCTAACCACTATACCCTTAAGATCCCACATCTTAAGTTCATCAAGTTGAGAACTAAATTTAATCTTTATGTTTGGCCATGGTCTCAAATTACTTCCAATCTTATAGAATGGTCTTCCCAATGATCTGGGGGAAAGGGTGGAGAATATGTTTCTTCTTTTCTTTACAAGTGACATCAATGACATATAGGGATTGTGAAGCAATTTCTTGCTTATCTAGATTACTAGGAACATACATAGGTAACCTATAAGGTTGGGACATGATCCCTTCGATCTTGATGACTATGCAATCAAAGTATTAATAGATGTCACCCATTAATTCAATATACTTCTTTATTAGGGGTGGACCATAGGCATATAAACACCTATGATGGCCCCAACTATGGATTGATACACATAGTCACAAATGAACTGCATGTTGTTCTTGTATTTGAAAATATAAAATTTGGAATAATGGTGTGAAATAGCCACTTTGCTATCTGGGGACCAATTTCTAATCCTAAGGAAAGTAATAGAGAATAATAGGCTATTTAGTAGGTATGAAATCATGTATAATTGATTATATGTTTTCATTTTTATGCCATTAAATTTCTTGATGAGGAAGACACTGATTAAGTCTCTGATTAGAGGGGTGAGTTTCTCTTTCACCATGAAGTGCATGTATGGGACCCAAAATTTATTCACATAGGTGGTTGAAGGGGCACCAAAAGCTCAGTTTAATAGGGTCATTATTACCCTAATGCCCTCCCTAAATTGGATGACATGGATCTTTCCCTCAAAGTCTCTAAATACATGGAGTCTTTGATGTAACCAAGGTCTTAGGACAAAGTCCAGGTCATGCTTGGAGGTCTACTCTTTGATTTTGGATAAATCCACATGAGGATAAGGATGATTTTAATACCCCTAAAATGATATGGGAGAAACATATGATACCCTTTTTGAGTTTCCTTCCCTAATTATCCACTCATTATCAATTCTATAATCAACAAAAATAAGAACAAGGACATCGATGCAATGCATTACCTTAGGTTTTGTCATAGCATGGTGGAGGCCTACCATATAAATAAAAAATAAGTCATAATATATATAGCTCACTATATTAATCATTTATTCTTATTTTATGATTGGTTTCAATCCTTTGATCATAAAAAAAATCTTAGACCAATTCTTCATGTTTGGAGAATTCAAGGCTATAGTTTGCAATTTAGTATCCTTGAAGATCCGACCTTCATTACCCATTGATAAATATAGCTCAGTATCCTCCTTTAGTTATTATTTGTGAGCTACCATTGCATTTCTTTCTATGAATTTGTTTACACTACTATAAAATGGTCTCTATGAAAGCCCTCTTGCACTTAAAAACATAATTCAGCCGCTTTTGATTGAATGGTGACCAAATGAATACAATTGAGAAAATTTTATATAGGGTTTAGGTTTTTAAAGATTTAATGGTAGGAAATATATAGAGCCTCACTTATACATGCCTTGGATTTTATTTAGACCTTTGCCTTTAGACCTTTGCATTTTTTAGCCCACAAGATCTTGTATTTTGTCATTTTCTACTTGCGTGGCACCTATATGGCATTGGTCTGGGTCTTTCATGGTATTTTTCATAATTGCCTTCTAAAACTAGTTGGCATTTAAAAATGCCTCTTTTATTTCTCTCTATTAGATTAAAATTTAGGATTAGCATGAGCCATTGATAGTAATATGGGCCTTTACTTGTGATTGGTTCCTTTTGTTGCAAAATCAATGGTAGTGAGACTTGGCATCTTTACATGCTTCTCCATGCTTAAAATCCTATTCAGTATCTTATCAAATGAGAATTAGCCATGTGGTGAGCTTGTGGTCTTTTGAAAATTCATGAGTGCCTTTATGTTGTTAGATCAAAATATATCAATAAAGCATGGACCATCAAATCATCCTATTAGTTCTGCCTCAAATGCACTTTTGCCATGCATCAAGTTTGTGGGATCTTAGGGCTTCATTGAAAACTATTTGGGTACCTTCATGTCTATGGATCAAAATCTAGTGATAAATCACATGTTGTTGATCTGTAGAGATCCCCAAAAATTAAGTTATCATATTTATTAAGACCATAACTTAGGTTTAAGTCTATTAGGCTAAGGTTTTTTTTGCTTATTAAGCATAAAATAAACATCAAGCTAAGGGGTTTATGCCAGTTTTTTTTATTTATACCCAAGGGGGTCATGGCTTAAATATTTTATGCCAATGTTTATGTTGTGTTTAATAAACACAATGTAAACATTGGTCTATAATGTTTATGCCAAGGCTTATAAAATATGCTCAAAAAGATCAACATGACACCAAGGTCCCATAACACATAAGATTTTATTGTATTGACAAAACACATTAAAACCTTTATCAGATGCATTTGGTCTAAATTTTATTATATAAGGACCCTCTTTTAAAAATAGGACTTAGATTATAAGACCATTTCCCATTTTGCAATTTTGAAGACTTCTAGTGTTTGAGAATTTTTTGAGCACTTCCCTTAGCCTGTAAAGCCATTTTCAAGCTTTCCATCAAGGTTTTGGAGTGCATTTTGACCTTGAGCATGATAATTCATTATCTTAAATTTGATGGTCATTTGGATGTCAAATGCATCTTTATGAGCATCAGATGATGGTCATTTAAATGTCAATTTTAGCTATTGAATTTTTTATTTTGGGCTTAAAGTTGATGGTTGCGTGGACATAAAATACATCCTCATGGACATCAAATGATGGTCATGCAAATGTTAATTTTAAGCTCATAAAATTAGTATGACCTAGTGTGAGAATGCCACTTGCAATGTCCATGAGATCTCCCAGGGTCTTGGACTATGTTCGATCTATCAGATAAAATTTGGTGATAAAAAATCGGCTGTAGGATCATGATCTAGGAGCTCACTTGTGATTGGTTATGTTTTTCAAGTGGGCCCTTTTGATTTTAATCTTTGAATGCAAGGGTGTCACATGCCGATCATTCAAGCTTTTCATGGTCTTTTGACTTTTTAACTGTGTCTCGCACCATCTGATCAAGTCTTTGCAAGTAAGTGAGAAGTGTTGATCATGATCCAAGGGATCGAATGTGATTGGTCAGATAGGCTATATGTGGGATTCTATCGATTCTTCTTGCATCATTTGGTCAAAGGCTATGATGAAGCATGAACTACTAGATCACCAAAGATGTAAGTCATTTAAATCAAAGCTCAAGTTTTCCCCACTCCATTGGATCCTAAAAGATGTAAATAATTTAAGTTAGGATTGTAGAGATGTAAAATACTTAGGCTTAAGGTGTTAATACTAAGGTCTCGTTCATATTAATAAATACATCACGGCCTTAAGATTAAAACCTTAGGATAAGGTATAAGTGAGGGACCAATCTAACATAAAAAGGGAACTCAGAGAACCATAATTAGGTTAAGGAGTTAAGACTAAGGTCCCATTAGTATTAATAAATACTATGGGGCTTTAGGGTTAAAGTCTTAGTCTACGCTAGTAAATATTAAAAGGACCTTGTAGAACAAACAACTAGTTAGGCATACAAAGGAAACTTTAAAAGGGGAACATAACAAAGGGGACCAAGCATTTTAAGTTAATTTTTATCTATGTTAAAAAACATGACTAATCTTAAAACATGAGATTTATCCTTAGGTCTAAAAATGGATTTTAAAATGGTTCCTGCCAATTTGATTCCTGCCAACATTCAAATTTAAATTGAGGGTTTTCCCAAGAACATCACCATAAAACTTATGACTAAAAGACACAAAGAACATTTATTAGCAATGTTAGTCCAAATTAAAGAAAAAAAAACCAAATAAGCCTATTTTTGACAAAGTTAATGATCTTTAGATTCTACAAATGACCTTAACATGCTAAACTCCATGTTCAAACCTCAAGGTTTATCAAGGGTCCCAATTTTCAAAAATGGGGGTATGTTGGCCCCAACAGATTCATAGTCAAGCCATGCCCAATAAAATGATAAAAGATGATATTAAAGATCACATTTTCCATCATAAAATGGAAACTTAGGTGCAATAAAACTAGTTGGAAAAGGATACAAATATATATCAAGTGTAAGAGGGTTATGTAACACATCTTGTGAATCAATAAAATGAGGTGATTTTAAATTATTTAATTTCAATCCTTTTCCTCAAAGGTATTTATAAATTGAAATAATGTTTCTATTTTATTCTTTTTGGGATTTAGATTAGCAATTTGAGTAGTCACCAAAGGGGGATGTAAACATGGTTTGAGGAATAATAGGCATTAAAACTAGTATTTGTGTTGAAACATTTCTTAGACCCATGGTAGATTTAGCAATAGTAGTTTCAGGAATCAAAGGCTAGAAGACATAATCTATGCCTTCACTATATGTAGGTGGACTAATAGGTATGGAATTAGTTATAGTACATTCTAAGGATTCATCATAACTAGGTGAGGAAGCTTTAGTTTTATCTTGTTTACTTATTTCATCTCTTGTAACATATACAAATACATAAATTAATATTTTTATTATTGATATGATTAATCAATGCTCCTTTATCCTCCATTTTAAAACAATTTTTTGAATTAACATTTTCCATTGATTCACAAATGAAAAGTATAGAATTTTCAAAAAAGTACAGTAACAAAAACAAATAGAAAACCCTAATTGACCTAAGGTTTGATGTTCAAAGACTAGGTTCACCAAATGTTTAACCTTTAAATGTGTGTTAGATTGGGGTTATCTATACATTAAATGGGATATATAAATGAATAAGAACAAGGGTGATAATCAGATCTACAACATGATAATTGGGTACTAAACTTAGACATAACATATATTGAATTTATAAAACTAAGAATATGATAAATATAGAAAGTACATCTAAGATATATATGTAAATGATAAGGAAGAAATTTACTTATTTGGTTATGATGTTAATGTAGTGTTGGATGTAGAATAGGTATAAGTTAGACTATAATAAGATTTTAAATTAAGTGCCTCTAGAGCTCTAGACACTTATGTCAACCAGGGATAGTTGCATCGATACTACTAAATGGGTTTGATGCAAGTGTCCTATATGGAATACCTAATATAAAATAGTGTGACCATATGGATGCTTATAGTTTTTAATTCATTTTTAATGTAGTGAATTCATATCTAGGTCATGGACTATCACTCCTCATGAAAATTTAAAACCCTAGATCTTCATATTCATGGTGACCTTGGGGGAAAATCGGTTAGTGGGAATACTATGTCAAGTTAACCCCAAAGACCATTTTTTCAATGAGCATTGCTTACATAGAAAATAATTTGAAGAGGGCCTCAGACTAATGTAGTTCTCTCCTACATGTTGGTTTGTGTGTGAATCATGCAATATGTGAAAATCATGTATAATAATGACCTAAATTTTAACTTGGAAAATTAAGATCTTGGGATGCTCCTTCAGTAATTTAGACCTATAGATGTGTTTTCATTATGACTGTTATATAAATAGGAGAAAATATGTAATCTTTTCTTAATTTAATGCTCTTTGGTATAATACTAGGATTTTTTCCTGTGTTGCTAGGTGAGAAATCAATGAGGGTTGATCTTGTATTTATATCAGTCCATTTGGAGAAGTAACTCACATTAAATAGATTAGTCCAACCATTAATATATGTTTCATTTATAAAACATATTACTTTATGATACTGGACACTTACATCAAGGATGCTAGTGTCTATCCCAAACATGAGTGTCTAAGGATAAAGAAAGTAGGTATAGACTCAAAACTTGTATAGGTGTAAGGTAAGTACACCTTAAGCATTCTAGGTAAGATATAATGCCTAGGTAATCAAAATAATATTGGTTTGACCAAGATATACTCCAAGAGGCACAAGATAGGATATGTGAGACTTTTAGAAGCAAGAAAAGGTCCATAACTAAGAGGAATAGCCAAGGTCTAATTTTTCAAAGTGTACAAGACTGATATGTTATACAATCCATAAATATCATATACAGATATATATAAAGAAACTTATAGAATACCACTTATAATTTTGGTGTGAAATGGTTGCATTCATCAATTATATAGAACTCTTATCAACCCATGAAAGAGTCAAAAAATTATGAATGGTAAAAAAAGGTGTCAAATCAATACTTCATTATGTGTTATCCAAAATTATAGGGCCAACATGGGCATGAGTATAAGTATGAAATTACATTTTTCACGCCATTATAATAAAAACTAGTGAATTTGCATGACCTTTATTCCATTTTATCATCATTTTCATGAACATAATTAAAATATCAAAGCACAATCACATGAAACTCTCTCTCTCTCTCTCTCTCTCTCTCTCTCTCTCTCTCTCTCTCTCTCACACACACACACACACACACACACACACACACACACACACACACACACACACACACACATGTACAAATAAATTCTTATCACATGAAAAATAAATGAATAAAATTATTAATCATTTTAACAATTAAAAAAAACATGTATTACTAATAATCATCATCACAGTTCTAAATCACAACATAAATTCATAATTCATGGTATTTGTAGTTGTTAATTATTTTTAGAAATAATAATTATCCATTGTCCATCATTTCCATTCACATGTCATTATATCATGTGTCATATAACTACCTATCATTTAAGCTATAATATGGGCATCTATCTTCATGACACATATGACCTTTATTTTATTTCAAACAAATATTATGTTGGGCACATGCCTTTTCCCCTCTAATTATTGTATCAAGTGTTTTATACCCAATATACCCTTTGTATTCAAATTCTCATATGTGTCATGATCTCCATTATGTGGATAGTAATCCTCCATGGGATGTTTATGATTTTTATGTATCACAGACTATCTAAATTATACTCTACCTAAACATCATTCCCTATTATCCATATCTTGCGCTACTTTTGATTATTCAATTAAAATATTCAACTAGGATATCCATCATCATTTAGGTCATCATACCAATAAGCTCATATAGGCATGCATACAAATTTTTTAATGATCTTAATAATTGTGTCTAATGTGGTGGTGAAACATACCAAGGCATTGTGTTTCTTATAACATAATTTTTTCAAAAAAGTTCTCCTTTTTAAACTTTGAAATTTTGTACTTGATTCATGATGGGACATTGATGGTGTATGTGAGAAATAAAAGGGTAGAAAATTTGTTTTACAAAGTAAAAAAACCGTGCTTTGTAAAAAAAATTAGAATTTGATTCAAATAACAACTAAATAAGACAATGAATATAGACACCCAATTCTGGCCACAACTATTTCTCAACTAGACTTCAGACTAATTTCTATCAAACATTATAAATTAAGCCTAGGAATCACTAAACATACCAATTTAATCCATTCATCATTAATCAATGCTCAAAATCATGTTGAGGCATCCCTATTTGGGGTATTATATCATATGCAACAATAACCTTTCACAGATTCATCCTCAACCACCTTGTGACATAACAACTATCAGTTTAGCCTATGGAACCATTAAGTGGGGTACTTGATCAAATATTGAAAGAGAAAAAATACTAATCAAAATAAATCATCTAATTAAACAATATTAAATGCTTATTTTAATTATATATTTTTAATTAATGAATACCTAAAATGGAAATTCTAAAAATCAAAATATAAGCCTTTTCATCATTGCCTTTATGAGTTGTCAAGATCTTCCAAAATATCTTATAATATCTAATTTGCGAGCCATGCTTAGCAATTGAAAATCATAATTACATGAAAAATTATAACTCAACTAGAGTTATCTCAACTCACCTAGGGTTAGTTTGAACCCATTCCATGTTTAAACTCAACCTTAACTCATCTTGGGTGAGAGTTAACTTTTGAAGTTATAAATACAAGGCCATACCCATTGATGTTTAAGCTCTTTTGATGTAAATTTGTTATGCCTAAATGTCTTCAAAGATTTTGATAGTGTAATGTTATAATTCCAATTTGGAGATAGAATATTCATGAAATTAATGTTACCATGCCCAAATCATAAGCCAAACAATCAAGCTAAGGTGCCAAGGAAAGGTGAAGCAAAAAAAACTCCATTGATGAAGATTTCTTGATGCACAAACTAATCAAGCCACTTTAACAATCCATTTAAATCTTAAAAGAAATTAAAAGAGTAATTTAATTTGTGTTCTAATTTTAAATTTCACTTGTATGTTTGTTACCTATGCTCTCCCTAGTGTTTAGGCTAGAGGTGTTAGGATTCTAGTGCTCTATTTTGATTTATTTTATTTGACTAACACAATACTAACTTCCCCTTTACGTATTCCTTGTTCACATCATGAAACACCAAGTGGGACTGCACATTCTATATGGCCAAGGAGATTGATATGTTGGCTTTAATTTTTTTAATAGATGCATAAAAATATTCAAGTTTCAAGTTTTAAATTTGTTTTTTACATCTATTTTATTTTTAGTAAGTTACAGGTTATAATGATTGACATCAATTTTCTAGATCAATTTCGATTCCATGAATCGACCATGATCCCTATGTGAAAAATAACACATGGCATGGAATATGGCTAATAATGGTTTTACTTGATTTTACTTGCATTAATTCTTTGTTTGATGATTTTCATGTTATTTGTATGACCCATTTATTATAGGATCTAATGATATTTTTTATTTTAAACTTATTTATTAACCTTTTTCATCAAAACAAACTTATTTTCTATGTTTTGCATGAAGCATCAATGACCTACTTAATCGATGTTAATTTCTGTGGATTGACATTAATCTTTCTAGATCAATGTCAATCTCTTTGGATCGATGACAATTGGTATCTAAGACATAAATTAGAAAACCCAAGAGATAAATTTGAAATGTTGTTTTTTCACTTGATTTTGGGCTTCTAAGTAGGTAAACCCTCTAACAATTTGCAGGCCCTAAGGTGGAAATAGAAAAGTTTAAGCATGGTTAAATTTTACACACATTGTATTTGGTGCTTAAAATGTACTTAGTTATTTTTAGCTTTTAGTTATTTTTGAAGTTTTTAAAATTATCAACAAAAAAAGCCAAGGGTCTCAAACTTCATTACATACTTCATTTTGGTGCTATAAAATGAATTCTCACATTAGTTAAATACTCATAAGAGTTTTATTTTTATGTTTGTTTATTGAAAGTGTTTATTTAGCAAAATGAGTGTTGTGTGTATGCTCTACCCTTGTCCCCTTTAGGGAACTCAGGTGATCAAAAATGCTCTCTTTTCATTTTATCACTTTAGTCCAAAAGTGTGGAAGGAAAGTTGTGAAGTCCCTACCCAAAATTCATATGATTTGGGTGACCCAAAAATGACCCTAAAGTCCTTCCACTTATCTTATTATTTATTTTCATGTACTTTGGCTTGTGGGTGGGAGTTCATCACCTCCCCACGAGTTTTTTAGGGAAGCATTGACCTAAAAATTCATCTCGCAGCATCATTTCAACCCCACTACATGATGCTGTATATAAAGTGAAGGTGATCCAATGGAACACTTGTTTTGAGAGGTTAAAACAATCTCTATTAGTGATACTCAACCTTAAAATATAGGGGCAATTCAGACATTGCATTACACTAAGCAATTGATGGATGTAGTGGTTATGAAAAGGATTAGATATTTTCACAATAAGTCATTTGACATGGATCTAAATTACATGATTGTGCCCTAGTGTTTTCCATATATATAATACCATTTAGAAATAAACAAAAATTGATAGTTTAGATAACCCCACTTTTTGTGAACAAATTATTGATGTAAGGCAAGTATCCTGAAGTTCCATGTCATAGTATAAATTCTTGAGAGAAGAGGGGTCATAAAAACCCTAATTTTCATGTGCTTTTAATTTTTGGATTAACAACTTAAAATCCTCTCAATATCAAGTATATAGATGTAATTCGATATTAAGATGCAACCTTGTTAGTTTTAGGATTTAGGATGTTACTCTTAGGTGTTTTTTTATCATTTTATCCTTTTTAATTACATGGTCTTGTGCAGAAACTATTTATTTTTTATACCACATACTAAATGAGTCTTATTTATACATTAATCCTTTATTTGAAGAGGCATTACACCATCCATTTTACATTGCACATTTTCCTTAGTCATTTATGAAACTATCATTTTCAAGTGTTAATTATTTAAAAAGGGCATCATTACACTGCCCAATTAATTTTAAGTCTTGTGCCTTTAAGTTATTTGAAAAAAATGTTTGTCATATCTTTAGAGAATGATAACATTGTTACGTCGATCGAATTATTTTATACTTGTTACTTTGTGTCCAAATAATGACTTCAAAGTATTTTTTTGATCTATGCCTAGTACTTTCATGTCATTCATTCTTATCTAGCTTGTTGTCCATTTTTAAAAATCCCAATCTTATAAATCAAGTTTGAAATTAGCCTTGATAATTTCAAATCCAAACAGTGATTGGTTTATAACTAGGCCTTTTGTAATTTTGGCTTAGAAAGTTTACCTTTCACTTTTGGGTTTTGTAACTTAGGTTAATTCCTTACTCAATTTAAAGTCTATTTTTGTACCTATATTTGAGGAAGTAGTCTATCTTCCATATGCCTAAAATTCAATGTCTTTTTCCAAATTATCAAGTGTTTATTTAAAATTTTAATTCTTAGTTTGTGTTAAAGTGTTTTAAATTTGTTAGATTAAATCTCTTGCCTTTTAGACTTCATTTTGTTTAAATTCTAGTTTTTGTGCCTTGTTCCCAAAAGACCTAACAATACTTATTTTGAGTCTAACTTATGTTCCTTGTTTCCCAAAAGACCTAGAAAATTTTATTTCTTTAGATCTATATTAGACTTGTTTGAAAAACTTTATAACTAATTTTGGCATTTCAATTTCTATTCATGGACTTGAAATTTTTGTGTAAGACATTTGATGTTAGACATTTGATGTTAAACTATTTTAGACCAAGTTTTATCATGTACCCTTTTGGAGATACAAATCCATTTCCTAGACCAAGGCAGACTTAGTTTAGACTATTTTTCCATAGGACCTTATTTTTTAGAGTTTGTATAACTCTAGGCCTTTTTCATGAAATTTTCATCATTGATCTAGGCATGTCTAATAACACTCATAGTGGAGTCACTACAATTTAGGTTATGATAATGTGGTCACACAAGATGACTTGTTTAAGACCCCTATGGTGATGATGTAGTTTATGATAGTGATCCTTATCTTACGTACACTAATAAATATAGGGTACAAAGCCAAGATCCTTTAACCCACTATTTGGTTAACACTTCTCCATACTTGGATCAGGACCAAGAGTGAATTGCATAATCCCTTCCTACCATACCATCAGTTGTATAACAAGTCTAATAATAATTATATTATGTTACTATGTCATCAACATATGATCCATATTTTTTTTATCATCACTTTTTTGAAAATAAGTATGAGGTTTAAGTTAGATCCATAGAGGTAGGGGCCAAGTTTCTAGTGGACTTACCCCATGAAAATTTGCCTAGTCTATTTAGAGTGACTTTCAACATACCTTACAACTAACCATTGGACAAGCCTCTTCTATAAATCCTCAAGCATTCATGTTGATGTCATATCACAACCCCAATATGTTTGTCATATAAAAGGACCTCATATAAGACCACTTTATACAAATGTAAACATCTTATCAAACTAGTTTGAATCTATCATGCAACTTTAATAACATGGCCATGTTAAATGCTCCACTCATAGAGTTAGCTCCTTAAACATGAGTACTAATTAAATTGATAGGTTAAGATAATTTAGGTATAGACCCATTTTCATAAATCATTTTAGTCGGTGACATGTTCAATGTTCCATCTATAAAAGAAGTGATCACTACTTCCATGTAGTGTAATATGCCAAACATAGTGGATAACACACAAGTGTCATCTATTCTAGGCCAAAGTGGTTTAACTATACTAACAATTAGTCCAAAATAAGTGCCTTTAGTTAATATCATGAGTGGTTCATAACAAAAGGGGTAAATAAATCCTACATCCAAAGCATATTAAATTACCTCTAATCCTCAACCAACTACTTTATCAATCATGCAACCATAAGGATTAAGTAATCAAGTGACAATTAGTGCATTGCCTCAACAAAACATGATGAATTATACTCCACCATAATAGGTGATGACTACCATTCCACCAAAACACATAGAATAATATACCATCATAGTAGAGGTTGAACACTATGTTGCCTCAACAAGGGGAAACCAATGTTTCACCTTGATAGGTAGTGAAAAATGTACCTCTCTAATCACAAATATATATACCTTTACAATCATTAATGTTTTATAAACAATAATGTATTTTTATTGGTTAAATATAAATGTTGTATATCTAATAAGTGTCTAATTCAAAACTAGTATTCATGCAACAAAGAGGTACTACTATCTAACAAGTACTACTCAGGTAACAATTGCATTTCATTCAAAATGTGCCACAAATATTATGACATGGCCTTGGTCCATAGCAAGTTCCCCTTATTCATCTAGGTTTGACTAGTTGATATAAAGTCCCTACTCAACCTTAGCAATCACAATTATTTACCGTGAGCCATATTCTTCCATCACAACCACAATTCCCTCAAAACTAGGCCTATATACTAAATCTAAACTAGAATATCACACCACAATGCATGTAATTTCAACAATCTCATACAAATCTATGGATGCATATTCTTGTTCTATTGAATAACCAAACCAACATTCTAAATCAAACCATGCCTCCATTAAACCTTGGTCATGGTAATCCACCTTTGACCTCTCATCTAATATCTCAGGTCAGTGTTCCATCTAGTTTCTTGGCATAAGAACTGTAGTAAATGAAGGATGTAATTTCCACCATTCAAGTAAGGAAACAAAACAAGAAGTTCAAGTTAGATGATGTGTGTTTATACCCATTCAACATGGATTATATGTAGATACTATTTCCTCCAAGGTATGAACCACCTAAATTTGATAAATACAAGGGTAATAGAGACCCTAAGGCCAATTTAATAAAATTCTTTGTTGCTTTCTAGTTAGTGGATTATAGTGACATTTATCTAATCCTATTATTTCCCCAAAGTCTAATAGGATAGGATTTGGAGTGGTTTTTAACATTTCCATAGAATTTTGTATCTGATTTTGATGACCTTTCAAAAAAAATTGTGCAACATTTCTCCTACAATCTCAAACATGATATTTCATTGGTAGATTTATCTCAGACCAAGCATAAGGTTGGTGAAATATTTGGAATATATATATATATATATATATATATATATATATATATATATATATATATATATATATATATATATGGAGATATCTTGTTATTTTTTCACCCACAACTTACTAGATAAATAATTGGCCACTATGTTTACTAAAAAGTTGAACAGTGAGATATCCTATCATTTAAAGCTTTAGTGTGCACATACTTTGAAAGAGATCATTGACAAAGGTTTACTAGTCAAAAAGGCCCTTATTAATAAAGGTATTATCAATTTAACCTCATTAAACCAAATTCAAAACCAAAACAAAGGCACATGCAAAAATTATAACCAAAACCAAATCCAAGCACAAGTGTCAGCACTAGCCTAGGTCAGTAACTATAGAAAATCCAATAAATACAACTACAACAAGAATGTTTTTAGAAATGGAGTAATAAATTTGCATCATATACAAATGGTGTAAACATTGTATTCTCAACCTACATCACACATGCAACTTACTCCTCATAAACAATCCATTCATCAAGTGTATCCTTCATAGGAACCTAGACCAACTCAACAAACATAATAACCATTACATTTGAAAACCCCTCCTCCAAGGAGAAATTTGCCTACTCATCAAGTCTTAAATGACCTTAGAGAACCTATTTAATCCATGTTTCTTAATATATCCACAACTAATCTTTTTAGCTAGCCAATTTTGAAGCATTGTCTTGAGGGTATTCTTTATCTATACTGGTATAGAGAGAATTAGTTCTTTGAATACCATCATGTTCATAGACATACTATATGTCATTGTGTGCAAACAAAAATTAGGGAGAGTACATTAGATAATATATCATCCATATCTAATCAAATCCTAGGTATTTATTAAAACCCTTTTCTACAACATAACAATAACAACCAATAATAACAACAACAAAGGTCAAAATAATAGCAATAATATTATCAATAGTCATGATAATAGTAACAGTATCAGATGCAAAAATAAAAATGTCAATTGAAAGGGAGGAACCGAGGATAGAATGGTTCTAATACCTAACAAACTTTCCACATAGGTACACATGACTTCACTAAAGTTATTGGTCATATTGCAAGAGGTTGGGTTTCTAACATTACCATTAATACTAGACCAAGTGTTAACATAACAAGACCATTATTAAATAATTATAATCAGCCCATCTATGTCAGTGATGCTTCCTTATCCTAGGACAACAAATAGGTTCACCAAAAACCATGGATTCTATTTTTAGACCTTATATATATATATAACTCATCATTGCCTTATGACCAAAAATAAGTGCACCAACAACTGAGACTTATCCTATCTGGCCCCTCTCTACAATAATTTTCTAGCAACAATGGTCTTATATCTAATCCTAATTGTGCAATAATAACTCAATGATCAAATATTACCATTCTTGGCCTATAACTACCTACTATTGAACCCATCTAACCCACCATCCTATATAGGAAATAATCCATATGCCTCTATGAAGGAAAATACATTCAACATTATGGAACAACTTTATAAAATTTATGCATAAATTTCCATTCTATATTTGTTACGTATGTATACCATCCATAAGAACATCCTAATATGATTCTTAGGCCAATCCTAAGTTCTAAATGACATATACTAAGATAAATTCCAAGCTTTGGTTAGACACCTGATGCCAATCCAATAGTTAACCTTAAACCAAAGTGATATGTCATCTCTTGGCCCTCTCCATAACAATCGCCCATATATTGAAGTTGTCATAGCATGACACAAAGTGAAATGTGTCCTCATAGATAATGGGTCAAGTCTGAATATAATGTCTTTTAATTTCATCAAGCATCTCAAATATACAAAGACTAATTTACAATCAAAGATGATCACTATGAAGGCATAAAATAATGAAGAGTGGGAATCACAAGGCACCATCAAATTGATAGTTATCCTTGGCCCTTAACCCATGATACATTATGCCATGTGTTAGACCTAGATTTGTCATATAATTTGATTTTTAGTAGACCTTGGATATATGAAATTCATGCAATCTATCAAAATTTCACTAACATCTCAAGTTCTCTCATTCAGGCATGACAATCACAATCAATAGAGATGTATAACCCTATAAACATTGTAAACATTTGGAGGCCAAGTACAAAGTTACAACTACCACTTTGGCCTAGATCTAATTCCTAAGAAGGACAAATTCAAATAAATACTCATCAACTTGCTAGAGGCCAATTGCATAGACCTAGATAGCCTTGATTCATATTCTCATATGCCTCCTCCTGAATTGTCTAGTCATTTTACCATCTTAGCCAATGGCCCAAGAGAATATTGGACTCATGACACATTTCACATTACCAAGCTTCCATAGATATCCAAGTCCTTTGGAAGACCTAAAACCAAACCACATTGCATGGAATGGTAATGAAAATGAAAATTTAAACTCCATAGCCCACCTCTTATCATTTTCACACTAGCCACTAGCCAAGAAGAGGACCCACTTGCCAATGATGAAACTTGGATATATAATGACAAACTATCTAATTGATATAAAAATTCCAAATACCCCATAGCCAATTGATATAAAAATGCCAAATACCCCATTCCTAATAAAATCATGGCGAACCAATCCTTTGAGGGAGGAGGCCTTGGGTTAAATCAACAAGGAACTCTTGAGCCAATTTCTATAACTCAGTATAAAGGAACCTATGGTCTTAGATTTAAACCATTTGGGGGTGACCCCACATATCTTATTCATGTCCCAACACCAATGACTAGTGATGATGATGCCAATAGTGAAACAAAGTCTAATCATAGTATTTATAAAAACCTTGCCAATACCAATCTATTTGACACCCATGTTATTTATACCATTACCCTAGTTATTTTTAATAACATGCTTCCTCTATATCACCCTCAACTTATATACTGGGACCAACAAGAATCCACAGTACCTGTAGACTATTTTGAGAATGATGAGGCCTTTTGTATTTTTTTGGGCCTAAGAGACAATATTTTATTGGGAGACCACATACAAGGTTTCTCTATCAAAATGGATCCTACAACTTATTTTAGAGAATGGGTGAATAGCCTCAACAACAAAAAAATAATTAAAACATCAAGGTCCCTAAGTGAAAACCTCTTGGAGGAGGTTTTGGACCAGGGTAAAAGTAAAGAGAAAGGTCAATCTTATGGTAAAAATCTATTTCAAGTTCCATTAGATGGGGGTGTTCACCTTTCCCCTAATGAAGTTTAAGAGACCACCAACAATGAAATTGATTTTGGGTTTGAGTTCAGTTCTGAAGAAAACATGCCTTGATCAAACTATTTAAGAATTTACAATAGTGTTTGTAATGTGGCCATCCATACCATTAGAATATTTAAATTCATCTTATTTAGGCAAGATTGAAGAACCAATCCAAATAAAGGACTTTGCAGTTGCAAGCCAATTCAAATCATTACCAATTATTTTGGAGGATGGTTTGACTCTCCTTGTAGAAGACACTACAAAAGTCAACATTAAGACTCTAGATGACCTAAAATGGATCAAATTAGACATGTCCCTCACTAAATAAAAATGTGAAATCTTTACAACCCTTTTGAGGGAATTTGTTGACATCTTCACTTGGGTCTATTCAAACATGTCAGGTTTGGACACCATCTTGGTTTTATACCACCTTATTGTACATCCTGATGCCAAAACTGTGAAGTAAAAATTGTGCAAGATGCATCCTCATATTATTGTATTAGTAAATAAAGAGTTGGAAAAACTC
Source organism: Torreya grandis (assembly GCA_037957365.1). NCBI lineage: Eukaryota > Viridiplantae > Streptophyta > Pinopsida > Cupressales > Taxaceae > Torreya > Torreya grandis. Next base: position 2,255,836 of record JARHVA010001094.1, on the reverse strand, counting down.
TTAAAAGTGAGATGCATATGATTGATCAACTATTTAGAGTGGATCTTGAATATTGTGCTAATCAATAAGAAGGCAAAAGGAATTAGAATCTACATTTATTTTATGGATATAAATAAGGCCTACCCCAAGGATGACTTTTCTTTTCCAAACATTGACATGAGAGTTGACTCCACCATGGGGTATGAAATGCTTTCACTAATGGATGGATTTTTAGGATACAACTAGATCCAGATTGTACTAGAAGACCAACATAAGATAACATTCACCACTCCATGGGGAATGTTTTGTTATCAAATTATGCCATTTGATCTCAAGAATTCTAGGGCCACATACCAAAGATCCATGACCATCATATTTCATGATATGATGCATGACATTGTTTAAGACTATGTCAATGACATAATGGGTAAATCAAAGACCTGAGCTGATCATCCAACCTCACTATAAAGAATATTTAAGATAATTCATGATTATAAGGTCAGATTCAATCCTAAAAAGTGTGTTTTTGGTGTTACTTTAGACAAACTATTCCATTTCATCATCTCCTATAGAGGCATTGAATTTGATCCTACCAAAGTACAAGTCATTATCGAGATGCCACTACCTTCCAATTTGAAGTAGTTTCATAGTTTGCAGGTCAAGATTCAATTTATCAAGCACTTCATTTCATAACTAGTTGACAAATTCCATCTATTTATAGACTTACTTAAGAAAGGGGTCACATTTTATTGGTATGAAGAATGTCATAAAACTTTTTAGAACCTAAAGTAATATCTTGCCAATCCACATATTTTTTTACCACCTATGCCAGTAAATTTATTCCTATGGTATCTATATTCAATTGAGAAATCCTTAGGGGGCCTTCTACTTCAGCATGAAGATAATGTAAAATAACATGTCATGTAATATTTAAGACATACACTGGTCATGTATGATCATAATTATATGCCTATTAAAGAAGCTTATTTAGTTATGGTCTTTGCAACACAAAAATTGTGACACTACATGCTTAACAACAAGACCCTAATTATTTATAAAGTAGATATACTCAAGTATCTACTATCCAAAATAGACTTACAATGATGAATGGATAAATGGATCATGCTTATGAGCAATTTTGAGATAGAGTATGTCAACCAAAAAACTTTCAAGGGACAAGTCCTTACAGTTTAGCTTACTGAAGCTCCCCTTGTAGATATCAAACCCATCACTTTTCAATTACCAAAATATTATAGTGCTTCTCTTTAGGAGGTTTTGCAATTACCATATGAGTCCATCATGACCATCATTGCAATACCTCCTAAGGAGAAGCACTAGAAGATTTATTTTGATGTATCATTCACATCACATAGATCGGGGGTAAGCCTATTGTTTATTACACCATAGGGGGATTTTATTCATATCAATTTTCCTTATACTAACAAAATGATAGAATATAAATCACTTGTTATAGGGCTTCATCAAGTAGTATAATAGAATATTTATCATCTCAAGGTTTATGGTGATTCTCAGTTAATCATCAATCAAGTTACATACCACTTTCATACCAAAGATGACAAGCTAGTGCTATACAAAGCCATGGTCAACACTCTTAAATAGTAGATTTCCAATATACAATTTGAACACATACCAAGGGCCAATAAGAAAATTATGTCATGGCCACATTGGCTCTTTTATCTGCCACACTAATAAGGCAAAATAATATCAATTCCTCATTGAAAATATTATAATGTTAACTCATGAACTTTCAACCATTATATTGATATGTGATATTACTGATCCCATCTATATATGGTATTCAGACATCTTTACCTATCTTCATGACCATATCATGTCACTAGACCTATCATGTAAACAACTAATACCCTTTACCCACCATGCCTTACATTATACCTTCCTTGGACCAACCCTTTACCACCATAAATTTGATGGAACTCTATTTCATTATTTAAATTGGATAAAAGCAACATTAACATTATGATAAGTTCATGGAGTATTGGAGCCCAAACTAGAGGGGTAGTCCTAGCCAAAAATATCTTACGTATTAGGTATTATTGGTCAACTATAGATGCAAATGTAGCTACTTACATCAAAAGGTGTGATAAAAGTCAAAGGAATGCTAATCTAATTCATGCCTTGGCCAAAACACTAAAACCAATGCTTACTCCATGTCCATTTGCAACATGGGGCCTTGATCTCATTGGTAATATAACCACACCTTATCTGATGGCCAAAAACACATCCTTATTGCTATCGAACATTTTAATAAGTGGCTTGAGTTATACCCCTCACTTATGTGACTATAAAATAAATTTCCAAGTTCATCTTTAACCATCTCATTTGCCACTATAGTATATCAACTGACATCATATCTGAAAATGGTGGATCGTTTAAAAACAAGGATGTCAAAATGATTTGTGCCAAGTATAACATTACTCAACATTTTTCTACCATATATTACCCTCAAGGTAATGGCTAGGTAGAATCATCCAATAAAACCATTATTAACATCCTTAAAAATATTACCAATAATGATGGCTATTATGATTGACACCTCCAAATATTTTTCACCCTTTGGGCATACCACACTAATTATTATACCCCAATAAGAGCCACTCTATATTCCCTAGTTTATGGCATGAAAGCCATTCTTCCCATTGAGGTCAAGTTACCTTCTATGAGCATCTCATTAAAACATGTCCTAGATGATGAAGATTATCATGTAACTCACCTATAAGAGCTAGATTTACTTGATGAAAAATGCATGGTCATTGTCAATAGCCTTCAAGTATACCAGAATAGACTCCATGGCCACTATAACCAATAGTTCAAACATAGAGAATTCAAAATTGGGGATTTTGTTCTCAAATAAAACCAAAAAAATACCATGGTTAAGAAGAAGGGAAAGTTTAAACCTAATTGGATAGGATCTTATATCATTGTTTCAAATTATGGATCTAGAACATATAGGCTCACTACACCAGATGGAGATGAATTTGATGAGCCGATGAACATCATACACCTCAAACATTACTTTGCTTAAGATACATGAAGTATTGTCTATGAGGCATGTTTTTATTATACCATAATATCAACATCCTTCTTTGTATCATGCCCTATACCATTCTACCATACCTTTTTTATTGACCAAATAATTATTTTTACCAACCCTACCTAACCCTTCAACCTTGGTTCCATTCCATTGTTTCTTTGGACACCTTCAGTGAGGGAATTTAGATCAATTTTTAGCAGTTAATTTAGTATTCTAGATAGAGGCATTATTTTGGACCAGTATAATAATGGTTTGGTAGTTGTATCCTTCATTTATTATTTTATTTCATTAAGAGTGTTCCTAATTATAACCACCTTTGGAAAAATCAATGTCCCACTCCATGTGACTAATTATTGTGATCTAGAAATTTGACTCAAGAGAGGATGGTTAGTATCGTGTTAGTTTCAAAATGAAAATAAAATGAAAGAAACACACTAAATAACATAACATCTCTAGGCCTAGACACTAGGGAGAGCTTAGTTAACAAACGTGAATAAAACACATAATTAAAATGCAAAAGAAACTCTCTTTTACCTTCCTTGGATGCTCCAAACTGCTTGTTTTAGTGGCTTGCTCGGCTTGTGCGCATGAAGTTCTTGGCAATGGAAGCTTGGCTACCTCCATCTCTCCTTGGCACCTTTGGCTTATGGTATGGATTGGCTTGGAATAAATTTGGCATGTTAATACTAATTTCAATGATTCTGGGAATCATTTGTGCAATATAACTTTTCATTATAAAGTATTAGAAATGATGTTCATGGCCTCTTTATTTATAGATTTTTGAGAATGTTAACCTGAACCATCCATCCTGAGATTGAGATGTGTGGTTGAATATTAATTAAAATTTTAGAATTAATTTTATAACTATCCTCATCATGTCATTAGAAGGGGAAATTAAGAGGCATGGAGGGCATCATGGAAGGCATTGATGAGGCATAGATGGCATGAATCCTAATATTTATGGCATTTATGGCCTAGAGATGTATTCCTAAGAAATGAGGTCACCTGGATATTCAATATTCATTTCTAAAAATAATTATTCAACAATCTTACATGGAATTCTTAATTATTCCTTGATTTGGGTTAATTAGCTCTTAGCTCTTAAGCATGTTTAAGTACTTTATGCACAAATTACTCAAATTGATTAGAATGCCTTGTTATTAGTCTAAAATTTGATTGGATTGGAATTAGAAGGTGATGTCAGATGCATTAGATCCATTATCCCATTTAGGATGTTACCAATAGAAAATAACAAAGGCACGTATCTCATGTAATAAATTTGATAAGAAAGAGCAATCCAGAGCACCCAAGTGCAAAATTAGCATTTTGACTCAAAATGATCTGATCAAAGTTAGCTAACCCATAAATTTCATTACTCCATTTAGTGATACCCTAGCCAAAATCGATACTTGAATATGTCAATTTCAAATAATTTAGCATGTTTTAGTGTTTTTAGGCCAAATTGTGTATTTTACATGGAAATTGACCAAAACCTTGGTTGGAGGTTATTGGTGGCTATATTTAGGTGTCTATAGTTTACCCCTATTTAGGAAGGTGTTGCAAGCTATAATCATAATAACATCTTCTCAAACAATGAGACATGGCTTGTATGCCAAAAAGAAGATGATGGTTGAAGAACAAAGCTCTAAATTGTTTTTGGGAAGCTTATGATGATGCCCCCTTGAGGGAGTGGCCATCACATTTTTTTATGGATAATCCATCAAAAAGAAGCAAGAAGAAAGGTAGAATTAACATGTGGTTGAGATTAATCTAAATAAGAAAATGCTTTCATGCATTGATGTAAAAAGTATGTTGATTTACCCAAAGGTGGTTATAATCAAGAGTAAAAGTCAAAAAAATGATTTTCCCATAGGTGGTTATAATCATTAAGTAGACCTGAATTGGATAAAGATGATTATGCCCTAGTTAGGGATGATTAGCAATCATAAGTTAAGGATATAACCTAGAATATAGATTAAATATGAGTGGGTGTAAAGTGATGAAATAGAAGAATAATATTGATTAATGTGAATAATTCAGTTGTACCTACCAATGAGGAGATGCTTGTCCTGACTAGAAATGATACAACTATAATGGCTAATGGGTTAACTTGATCAAAGGTGGGATGGAAGGATTTTCCAAGGTGCCAAGGAGAAACTTATACAGCTCCATTAATTGTAGACCTTTGTGAAGTTAATTTGTGCTATAGCATGTGATGGTAGGATTAATGATAGAACATGAATACCTTGTCTGAAATATGTGTAAGGATTGACTCTCGATATCCAATAAACACTTGAAAACAATGCACCAATGATAAAAACCATGATGACAATGTTTATGTATGAATATGGATAGACTCAAGAATAATGTGCTCAAGGAATCACCAAATGAACACATATACAATGAGTTGAGGAAACAGTGCTAAAATCAAACAAACAAGTAAACAAATAAATAAATAAAATAAACAAACAATTTGAAATAAACAAATAAATAGAAAGCCTAAAAATAAAATCAAAAGAAAGCATCCTAACAATGACCATACCCCAACAAGGCAAATCAAGGATAACTGACTAGGCTTAGACAGGATTTTTTTTTTTGGATTTTAAAATATTATGAATGTTTTTAGAATTTTGAGGTATCTTAACTTGATCAAGAATGACAAGATACCTGCTCACAAAATGGCAAGAGTATTTGGCATAGGTTGCTTGTAAAATGGTGAGAGCATATGGAAAGGGGGACTAAGGTGACCTAAACATGAATTGATCATGAACCACATAGTCCTAAAATGACCTCAAGTCATTGTAATTCCATCCACATAAAAGGTAGAGAAAAACTAACTAGGTCCGAACAAGTTCTCAAATCTGGTAAATGGCCAATGAAATGAAAATAGTAATGGTAAGGTGATGCAGTAATGCATGGTAAATAAATGTTTCCCTTAGTTTTCTCATAGGTGGTTATAACTATGATACAAAAACATAGGTCAATGATACTAATTTGCCCATAGGTAGTTATAATTAATAGCAAGACTAGTGAGACACAGATTTGCCCATAGGTAGTTATAATCAAGCTCACATAAGCAAACATGGATATGATGTAATATATCTTGCCAAATCAATTGTCACACTACTTTCATAGACTATCATTATAAACATGGATTGGATTGATTATTGAAACTTGATTGGAATCCCCCCACAAAAGATACGAGAAGAACCAAAGTAACCAAGATCAAAATAAGATTGGATAGGATGACTAAAAATAGGCTTTGGTCTAAATAGGAATGGAATGATAAGATGATATGGTATTGTTATAGATAATGATGGTCTATATATATTGGGTGAAAATGGTAAGAGGGTTTCACCCAAGTGATGGGGTAAATGGTAGGAATATGTGACAATGGCAAAATGATATGTAACATGGAAATGTCATGGCAATGAAACAGTATGGTACATATTTTTGGCCTGGGTGTAGTTTGTTTTGATTCTATTTTTCCTAATGACAAGGAGATGCACATCTTAATAAACATATGATATAAAAAAAATACTTGATCATGTTAATTTATAGCCCACACCTCATCTAAATAACTACTCTATCAAAAACTTGATGCATATTTGGTTGTTAAGAGTGCTTTTGTGATCTTCATTAGTCATTGATTCTAATTCCTTCAAGCATTGAGACAAGGTATCTTTGTAGCCTCTATAAAGAAAAGGGTGTTCATAGATGATAAACAAGGAAAAATAATGGATGGTAGGTTTGATTGTGAAATGGAATGGTCGATGATATTGGAATGTGGAATGGTAGGGAAACAAATAAAGATCAAGAATTTTAGTCATGTGTAATGTTGTTTATGTCAGATTCAATATAACTTTGGTTGTGGTGGGGCCAAAGACTTGTTCTCTTGATAGGACCACCAGATTTTGTTGTTGTTTGATATTAAGAGTAGCTACCATCTGATTAGACTATAGATAGAAAGCTATTTTGATTCGATCTTTGATTTTGTCTTCATCAAGTAGTGAAGAACTTTTGCACTCAGCTATTGGTGCCTCAAAGAGGTTTTTACCAATGAAGTTGTCTTGATTATCTCTTAGTGCCTCCAAGAAGGTTTCACTAAGGAATTTTGACTTTTAACTCTAATTATCTTCTAGTGCTTCCAAAAAAAATTCAATAGAAGATGATGAGTTTTGACTTTGATTGTATCCTAGCACCTCTAAAAAGGTTTCACTAGGAGAGTGTTCTTCTACTATATAAATGTGGTCTTGGCCTCCTTGCTCTTTTTCAACTGATATGTCACCATGGATGCATTTCAACAAAGTTTGATTATATCGATCCCAATCAACACTTGTGGGAGATGGAATGTCAATAATATGGCTATTTTGGTTGATGGTAATGGCTTATGTAATGGTAATGGAATGAGTAGAGGCTTCACAATCCTTGCAGAATATACTAAGATAACTTGTGTTAAAGCTAAAGTACTCATCCTCAAAAACCATAGAAGGATCACAAATGTATTCAAATTGATCTATGAGGTATGCATAACTAATATTGTAATAGTCATGAACATATTCTTCTTCTAAATTTGATTCTAACTCAAGGGACTCTAAATTTGATGTTAAGACTAATGTTGATTCTAATTTTGATACTAAATATGATGTTGGTTCACCTGACTCTAATTTTGATTCTTCATCTGATGGGTACTCTATTACAATAATGTCTTATTGAATGCTTAGTTTTGGACAAGTAATAGCCTGTGATGACATAATGGGCTCCACAAAAACTAGTTTTTTAGAATGGGAATTCTCTAGGATGGGAAATAAGTCAAGAGACAACTCCTTAGAGACTAGCTTGTCAATAAGAGGCTATTGAAAAATAGGCACATGGTCAAGGTAATGATTTGCCCAAAGGTGGTTATAATCATTAAGAAGTGACTTGATAAAGATTGGCTCGTAAGTGTGAGATTCCTTGATAACTAATATAGGATCAATAGGTGATTCATCATAGGTTGACTTATCATAAGTGGTTGGTTTAAAAAAACTATCTTGGATTGGTTAGATGTCTAGGCCTTGGTTTCTAATGAGTTGTAAAATACCAATTTTGAACATATCTTGGTCTTCCAATGATTGGATGGGTTGAGGTTTGGATGGGATGATATGTAGTTGGATAATGGTAGGGCCATGGGGAGCATGGTTACTTGCATGAGATAAATTACAAAGTCCTGAGATAGTATTGATAAGGTGTTGTGGGTCTTGATTGATTGTACAAGCCAAAGGATTAGGTCTTAGAATGATGAAGGGGCATTGTGGAGCTTGATTTCTCACACAAACCAAAGGATGAGGTCTTGGTATAGAAATGGTTGGGCATTGTGGATCTTGGTTGCTCACACATACCAAAGGATGAGGTCCTGGTATGGGAATGGTGTGACATTATGGTCCTAGAATAGAAATGGTATGATGTGTTGGAGCTTGATTACTCACATAAGCTAAATCATCCAAGTCTTCCTCATAAACCATATCATCCTATTTGTGAGTTGGCTCATAAGCTAGTTCTTGACTATGTTCCATGTATTGATTATTATCAAGAGGGTATAGATCCATATCTCAAACAATATTAGCTATAGTTGGGTCTTCAAAGTCCTCTTCACAAGCCTCTCCATACCAATCAATGTTTCAATTTGGATTTTGTGGATTTTGACTATGTTCCCCATATGGAGTATTGTAGGGAGAATAATAAAACTCAAAAAATATTTCTCTATAAGGGTTCTTAGTGGGATTTTGGGTGGTCATTCTATCATAAGATGGATTGTACGTGACTCCACTGTAAGTGTAGCTAGACATATCCACATAAATGATTAAAACTTCAAAACAAAAAGGCTTAAAGTTTTACAAACTCTAAAAAAACTATGTCCAAAGGATAAATAGTTCAATCTTGGTCTAACTTGGCATAAAACAACCTAACATCATACATCTAACATCAAATGTCATACACAAAAGGTCAAGCATCTAAATAAAAATTGAAATGTCAAAGGTCTAGGTCAAAGTGTCCCAAATAAGGTCTAAACTAGCAAATGGAAAAGTTGAGTTATTGGGTCTTTTGTCCAAACATGGAGTCAAAAGCTAGGCTCAAACAAATAGGCATGTGCTAGAAATTTTACCTAACAGTATTAAAATCTAGACTTGAAACAAAGGCTGATGTGATTTGATTTAATCTAACAAGTTTAGAAATAACTTTGACATAAACTCGACACATAGAATCAAACATAAACATGATAATTTGGCATAAGGCATAAGACAAAATGATATTTGAGAAAGGTTGTGTTCTCCAAAATAAAAACACAAGCAATGATGAGGATAGGCTTTAAACAAACAAACCATCAATAGTTTTCAAATTTGAGTAATTGATTAACTGAAGTTATGCAGCCCAAAAGAGAAAGATCTATGTATCAGCCCCATGAATTAAAGCCTAAATAGAAATCAATCAATGTTTGAATCCAAACTTGACAAGGCTAATTGAAAAATCAATATTGAAAACTAGGATCTAACTAAATAGGCTAGACAAGATTGGACAACATGATAACACAAGACAAAGGTATAAATGGTATACATGACATGGTTTGAAAAATGGTTTTAATACAATGAAAAATAAGTCTTGAAACAAATTGAGTAACCTAATGGCATAAGCATACTTAAATAATGTGGTCAATGTTATGTTTCAAAAACTTAAAAGGCTTAAAATGTTTTAACATGATTTGGGAAGCATAACGATACCCTTCATAACTCAAATGACACACACAAAAAAATAAGTTTAGCAAAAATTTCAAGGCACAAATGTGGTGTAAAACAACCAGCATAATGTCTTATTAGACAAAAGAGTGACATATAGACAAATTGGTTTTGACATGGCTTTATGAACAAACAAACAAGTTTTAGTCTCAAAACATACCAAGCAAAAATGACCAAAATATACTAAGTATAATTATCCAAATCCTAACAAGGGTATGTTAATGTGGGGTTGACTAAACTAGCAAGTTTTTGAACATTTCTAGGGGAATCAATTGCACAATGACTTTCATGTCAAATGATGCAAAAGATAAGCACCAAAATTGGGTGATCACGGCATTGGCTAGTTATAGAAAGGTCTAGTCCTTTTTACAACCACTACATCTTACTATTCACTCAGTGTAGTGAAATGTCCAAATGCAAATACAACCTCAGGTTAAAGCTTCCCTAAAGAACTCATGGGAGGTAATGATGTCCCCCTTGTAAGCCAAGTTTGCATGAAAATAAAAGACTAATAGAAAGACTTTACGGTCATTTTCAAGGTTACCCAAACTTTGATGAGTTTTTGGGGAGTGTTGTAGATGACATTCTTTCTAAGCCTTAGACTAGGCTTTTTGCAATAGGAATGGCACTTTTGATTCCAAAGGTTTCCTAAAGGGGACAAATGGAAGAGCATACATGCAACACCCCTCTTTTTGCCAAACAAAATTAGATCAAGCAACTATTGAAGACAAAAATCTTGGAAAGATGAGTTCATTTTTAAGCCCAAATGGAAAATGAGGTGGTGTTCATTTGATCCCTTGGTCTTAGTTGCAAACATTGAAAACATTCACCATAAACATCTAATTTTTTTGTTAAACACCAAAACAATGTTCCTAATTGATTTTTAAGCATGTAAAAGGTGATCTAAACAAGTTTTTAGAAAATGCCAAGCTTGGTCCTGCAAAAAAAATGTTAGCATGTCCTTTAGCCTTGAATCTCTTTTGGGTTGAAATAATTAACTTTAAAAAAAGAGCTCTCAAGTCTGTGTTTTAAGAAAAATAATGTGACTGACATAAGTTATATAACTAACATTGGTTACACTAGCTAACTGATGATGGTTATCTAACTAACATCAATTATACCAATAGTGATCAATTATAGCTATCCAACTGATGTCTATTTTACTAATTGATGTCTATTTTACTAATTGACATCAGTTACTATGTAAACTTGTGACAAAGAAAAAATGGAAAAATAAAGTTAAAAAATTAATTTGTAAGAGTTTTAATGATCCAAATGAAGATTTTAAAGTTTCATAATGATCTTCTTCATGTGTGGGATGTGACTGGTCCCACCGGGTGAGACATTATGTGATCTAGGAATTTGACTCAAGAGAGGATGGTTAGTATCATGTTAGTTTCAAAATGAAAACAAAATGAAAGAAACACACTAAATAGCATAACATCTCTAGGATTAGACACTAGGGAGAGATTAGTTAACAAACATGAATAAAAAACATAAATAAAATTAAAAAAAAACTCTCTTTTACGTTCTTTGGATGCTCCAAAATGCTTATTATAGTGGCTTGCTCAGCTTGTGCTCATGAAGTCCTTAGCAATGGAAGCTTGGCTACCTCCATCTCTCCTTGACACCTTTGACTTGTGGCTTGGCTTGGATTGGAATCAATTTGTCATGGTAACACTAATTTCAATGGCTTTTGGAATCATTTTTGCATTACAACTTTGCATTATCAAGTCTTAGAAATGATGTTCATGGCCTCTCTATTTATAGATTTTTAAGAATGTCCAGAATCAACCTGAACTATCCATCCTAAGATTGAGATGTGTGGTTGAGGATTAATTAAACTTTTAGAATTAATTTTATAATCATCCTCATCATGTAATTGGAATAAGGAGAAATTAAGAGGCATGGAGGGCATCATGGAAGGCATTGATGAGGCATGGAGGGCATGAATCCTGGTATTTGTGGCATTTATGGCTAGGGATGTCTTCCCAAGAAATGAGGTCACCTAATGATGAAGATATTCAATATTCATTTTTAAAAATAAGTATTCAACAAATTTACATATAATTATTAATTATTCCTTGATTTGGGTTAATTAACTCTTAAGCATGTTTAAGCACTTTGTGCATAAATTACTCAAATTGATCAGAATGCCTTGTTATTGGTCTAAAATTTGACTAGGTTGGAATTAGAAGGTGATGTCAAATGCATTGGATCCATTATCCCATTTATTATTTTACCAATAGAAATTAACAAAGGCACGTATCTCATGTAAGAGATTTGATAGGAAAGAGCAATCCAGAGCACCCAAGTGTAAATTTTTTTCCATTATTTAGAGAAGATAAGAAGAAGTAAGAGCTATTGCACATCTACTTATCCACTATTCTACCTGAGAAGAAAGCTTAGGGTTTCATACTTTCTTTGGAGATACAAATATTTTCTTGTGGAGAAGTATTTTGGATGCATTGATAGGTTGTGTATCCTAGAGATGATTTGTCCTTATCATCCTTACATACCAAAACAACCTTTTGTGAATCACCTTAGCCAAGGAAGAGATTGAGGCTTGATGGGTTCATCTTTAAAGGTGAGTGTTCCTAACTTTGTTTTGCCTTTGTAAAAGTAGATAGATATGAATTTTTACTTTTCTTCCATGCATTAGGATTCCATATACATTGATTTGAATATATGTCTCTTACGCATGTTCAATTTTATTGTTTCTTACCCCCACTTTGTGCCACAAGCTTTGGTGAGCACTAGATTAGATTTCTTTGCTTTAGTTATTATTAGTTTAGTGAATATAAAATATAGGGATTAGTTAGGGTTGTTACATGATTGTGATTTATTGGAGGCTTTGGAATCCTCCCTAGTATGGTTTATTGTAATAAGAGATCCCCTAATTGGGTCTAACGGATCCTCATATTAGTCATGTTTTTGATTATCTAATGTATCCCCAATCAAAAGTGTAAGTATGATATATCTTATTCGAGTTAGGATTTATTTATAGAAATTATCAATTTATGATTATATACAGATTTCATATACCTATGGAGGTCATTTGAAACCCAAATTCAAACTCAAAGCATCACATATAGACCACATCTCTCTCTAGACCTCACAAACACACAACCTACTAGATAAGGGTCTCCTAAACTTGTTCATATCTTTCATGACAAGTTGTATGGTGGAAAAAAAGTTTTTAGGTGTTAGATAGGTTCATCAACTTTAATATTTGGGCATCAGTTCTTGAGTTTGTGGACTATACTATATGAATCATTCTTAAGACAATAAGGTACTTTCAAACTGCCTAAGAGAGCCAAAATAACCCAATTAAGGAGATGGTGTTTATAAACAACCAAGATGGATTGGATGAACTAAAAAATGACCTGAAAAATGTCCAAAAATATCTTGAGCATCACCCCATGCCACTAGTTTTTACTTATAGGTATGGAACTATAAGAAACAGGCCAAAAATGATAGTTTTAGGCTATTTGGGAAGTCCATGCAAGGTGTCAAAATATCAAAAGTGACATGGAGGACCCTTGGTAGGTAAAAAAATTGAATCACACATTTACTTTAGGTTTAAAACGTGTGGGAAGCCTATGGAGCTGAAATTTAGTCTCTAGGTAGGGAGGCTTAATTAAGACCTAGTTAGGAGAGAGAAATAGCATAAAAGGACACTTCCATTCACTTTCAAGACCTAAAATTATGCATGAAGATGTAAGACCATATTGGTTCCTATAATATTCCTTTATATTATTATTAACATCTATACAAATCTCTACACAAGAGATTTTCATGATTTTAGGGATACAAAGAATGAGGCCTAATTGGAGCTTTTGGTGTATAATAAGTTTTTGGGGTTAATTTGACACCTAAAAATGAATTTTTATAGGTTTGATATGATATTAATAGTCCATACAAGGAGATAAAATGAGATGAAGAAGATGAATTCAAGTTTTGACACTTGTAAGCAAGATTGGCCTAAAGAGATGAAGAGACTTCTAGACACCTAGCAAGAGAATGAAGTGATGTGTCAAAGAGTACCTGAAGAGATTAGTTGAAAGGTGTAAATATCATAAAAAACTATAACTCAACATGATATTATCATCAACAAGGCCACTTGTCATTCTACAAGCCAAGGCAAAGGGTAGTTTTGGAGAGCTAGTCAAGGTGTCAAGCAAGTTTGAAACTTCCTCACCTCTTGGAGCAGAAGAGAATCTTCAAAAGACTAAAACTTATCTTGGAGGACTTGATGGGTTAGTTTAAAACTTATTTATTCTTGTAAAAAATTTTAGACACTTGTCTCTCTCTCTCTCTCTCTCCCCTACACCCTTCTCTTCTTCTTCTTCTCTCACTTTCTCTATATATTGAGCCTTAATTGGCTAAGTTTGTATCCTCCACTTGGATATGTTGAATCCCTAACCATTTGTAGCCTTTGATAAATTTAAAAAAACCTAATTTTACCTTTTCCATGGACTAATTTCAATGTGCATGCTTGATTAGTTGATATTGCTAAGTGATAGGCTTACTTCCTTGGCATGCTTATCTTTGTTTAGCATTCATGTTCAATTTGGAATCCTTTTTATAGGTCTCTTGAAGTGTTAAAATAGAGTGTATAGGAGTTCAATGAGTTGTATTTCATTAGTGTAATGTCATGACCTCTTTATTAGTTCTCTTAGCTCAAGATTGCTTCATAAACTTTCATGAGAAACATTGATGTAGAGAGGTAGATTTAGATTAGTGTCATGTGAATATTAGTCTCTTATTTGAAGTACAATTGTAGTTGGTTGGTAGTGATAAATTCATATTTGGTGTATCACCTTCATTAGAGTAGGTTTCTTTCCCTTTTCCTAGCAAGTGTTAGACTAGTGTTTGAGCCTAAGTGATTTATCAAGGTGAGCCAGCCCTTTAACCTAGATATTTACCTCTCCAATAGGGTAACCAAAACCTTGAGGTGTTTCCATGTTGCATCAAATTTGGAAGGCTTAAACTACCTTTCAAAGGATGTAAATTTAATTCATAATAGTAAGTATTAAGAACAACATTTGGGTATGGTGAATATTTCTACTAATATAAGGTGAATGACTTGTTAGTGTGAGGTTGACAGTTAATGTTCACAAAAATCCAAAATTAACCCATAGATTTGTAAAAATATAATATAAAACAAGAAATTTAGAGTATAATTACAACCCCACTAAACTAAAAAATAGGATAAAAATTGATCAAGACATATATTCAAAATGAAATATGTACCTTAAAGATGGTGCTTTTAGGAGACTCAACCATGATTCTTGCAAAATTTTTACAAAATTGACATATTTTTCAAGCTGAAACTCTCTTTTAATTATGGAAGAGCAGAAGTGATGCTACTTTTAACCAAGCTATGACAAAGGATTTTTTTCCACTACTAATAGGATTAATATATTATCTAATATTATGCTATAGATTCAATTTTAGGCCTAAAAAGTGCATCTAGAACTCACCCATATCTAGATGTTACTTGATTATTGTAGTAATTCCCATTATATGGTTGACAATGTAACAACCCCACTGGGTGCTAACTAGAAAAATGTATTTTTTTAAAAACACATACACAAAATAGATTACATCATGAGAATCTAAGTAGTGATCATAAAAATACTCTAAGAGTGATAACTCCAAGTAAGCATGTGACATCTAACAATCATTGATAATATATGAAAACACATCATACTACAATCATATAAAGTAATTAAAAATAGACAACCATTACTGGTACAAAATAGAACAAATAGGCAATTATAATTTTTCATAATAATGTTTTCAATAATAAATACAATATACAAAAATAAGATACAAGGCTCCCTAGAGCATGAGCTCTTCAGACTCTCTAGTATCTGTGACAAAATTAAGAGTTGCCTATAATGTAGTATTGCTGTGGTGAGGGAGAGCATCATCTAAACACTTTTTCACACCAACCATAGACCAATGATCCCCCACACTAATCCCATCAGGGAATTTCCCTCCCTTCATGAATGAGTAGATAGTGATGGCATGGGAATATAGAGTAACAAGAAAGTACCCATGTGCTATATGATTTATAAAACTAAACATGTAGTGTATCATAGAAAATCTGTTTTATTGCAAGATATCACACAAAAATATAATTCATACTCATGAAATAATAATTTCTCACTAAATATAATTTCTCCCCAAGATTCATTCAATTTACCTCCTACTAGCACTCATATCACATAAAATTCTAAAAAAAGAATAATCAAAACATATATTTATTTTGTCAAACATATGAATGATACTTTCATTATTTTCTATCCCATACTAGAAATAATGAATATAGTTTTTTCCATCCAGGTAAAATACATATTTAACTGTAGATTTTAACTACCACAATTAGTTACAACAACTACACCCCATAATAACCCATACTACCATAGTCTAGTATTTTAAGACATAACTACTAGTTTTCCATAGTCAATCATATAAAATAGTCTTAAATACATAGAAACATAAGCTTCTATTCAAGAAACTAGATAAAAAAGCAATTCATAGATTTCATAAAAACATATCATATTCTATCCTAGCATTTGTTACACTCTCAAATATTGTATGCACACATACATAAAGTCCTACTAACTATCAAAAAACATGCTATTCATAGTAATAACAAACATAAATTTATTTAATCAGTCAATGTAGGTGTGGGTCTAGACATATAAATTATAGTATACACCATCTAGGCATAACTTAGACTTATATTAGTACTCTATGATATCCCAAACTATCATAGTTCATTGCTTAAAAACAAAAATACATAATTACAAATAACCAGTTCTACAATTTTAATAAATAATTGACCTATAATCATAAATAATAATATTCCAACAAGTACAAATTATACCACCTAGATATACCTTACGTTATTATTAAATTCTAGAATTCAAAATAAACACAAAGGTACACATCATGATGCACTATTATATGTTATATATGTCTAAAGCCCTGTACATGATATACTCATAATAAGTACTCCACACAAGTATTCATTATTGTATTTAAATATATATTAACATCTCAATCATGCTATTTTCAAAGAGTTAGATAACCATCAAATGAACATAATTTAACAAATTATTACACCTCTAGGAGATTGTGTCCATGTGGTTACATTTTCAATTCCACAGACTCCTATATCTTACTAACAATCTATTACTTTAGATATAGACATATGACATAATGTACCTATGTAAGTTATATATGAATACCCAAGTCCATGCATAGATATATTTATATATGAATGCCCTCATACACTTTATTTATTTTCAAAATTACTTACCAAAATAAAAATATGGATTATAAATTTCAATAGTTATTAGAATTCTGACCAATGACTTAACATGGTTTTATCAATCGTTATAGTCATACTAGCAGGTTAACAGATTGGGTACTAACATCAATAAAATTACCTATATACATGTTCTAATTTTATCAAGTCAAATTGACATCAAACACTCTTATGGATATCTCGACATGACTTAGAATATATACCATTTGGGCATAACAACATACTAAACATTCTTAAATATATATATTTGATTTATCTCTTTGGTTATTATCACAATATCACGACTAAACTATATAACCTCAGTTCTCTATTTTAGTACTAGCTCTATATTAGATCCATAATTCCATCGAAACTACTAAGATATGGAATCCTGATATGTCTTAGAATGTTTTTGGATTTAATACTTTTACATATTAAATATGATACCAGTTAAATCCAAATAGGCAAGGCTTCAAGAAATATGTTGGCTATACATTATCTAAATCTCATATAACTATGTGTAGCTCATTATATATATGTTATCCATTACTACCCATAGGCCCATAGTGATTGTACACATAAGGATATGACCATGTATCAGTCATCTCATGATCATTAACTATATTAAACTAAACTCTACATAGATACTCAAAAAATAAGTAGTATCTTCAATGGTATAACAAATACTATTAGCTCTGATATTATGACCTATAATATTGTGGCACGAGTATTTACTTTCTATTAGGAATTAATTGATAAAATTTTGCTAGATATCAAATGTAGTCTCCTACATAACTACTATTGATAATCACAATGCTCAATTGGGTTTATTACTATAGCTTATTTTTCTATCGATAATATTGTACTAGATATCATATGTAAATAAGGGTAGATTTTTCTGAAGCTTTGATACCTTATAAATTGTTACATCTGAAATATTAATTGATTTGATACATTTATATATATATCATATGTAAATAAGTGTATATTTTTCTAAAGCTTCGATGCTTTATAAATTGTTACATCTGAATTATTAATCAATTTGATACACACACACACACACACACACACACACACAAAATAAAATCATTGATTATGATTTTAGTAATCACATACACAATGATTTTAATAAACATATGCACAACAATTTTACTAAGTAAAGCTCAGCACCTAAGCTCGGCTCATAAATAAATTCAATATTAATAAACTCATCCTTTTTAATAAATATAGACACTTAGCTTAAGTCATCGTATGCTTAAGCAAGTCACTACATAATTTTGATTACTTAAAGTCACCCAGTAATTAATGTAAGATTGGTTATAAGGTAACACAACAAGTTCAAGTTTAAACCATAATACAGAAATATGAGGTAATAATAAAGTTCCACCTCCATTTTGATTTGCAGTAAAGAAAGTTTTGATGCTACACTTATCATTTCTTTCCCAAATGGAGTATACAAAGCATTCCCAAAACATCGGTTAATTTATTCATGCATTATACCTCATTTCTTACATAAAGCTTGACATCCATCCAATATTCAGTTAAGACTAAAACATTGTAAAGCTATTTATTCCATTCAAAACACTAAGAACATCAATACTAAAATGCATTATAGATCAAATTGAATGCACTAAGAAACCTCAATGATTTAAATTCGCATCCTCCCTCTCTAATACTAATATTGCTAACATAGTTTAACTCTCCCATGGACATTGTTATAATTTTAATTTTACTAATCTTAGAGAGTCATTTTATAGACACAAGTACATAAAAGGGAATGAGGATTTTTATAATAACATGTAAGGGCTTGGATACAAATATTTAAAATTTTAGCAAAACATTTTTCATGATATCATTTGTAACTTTCCACAAAGTAGACGTCATACCTGTGGCAAGTAATTACATCCAAGATTCATTTAAGAAATCAATTAGACTATCAACAATAGAAGTTGAGCTGCTGACATTCACATTTCCCTTTGGGGATTTTATTCCTGTGATTTTTTCCTTGGCTTCTATCCATGCCTTCTCCTCCTTTTCTCCCCACATCCTCTTTCCTTCACTACCTCCATCTTTCTATCACCACCCTCTTAATATAAACTCTTTTTTTAGACTCAATTTCCCATGCAAAAATTTGTATATCCCCTTTGCATCACCACCTCTTTTCATTCTACATGCATGAGTCGTTCTATCTATTTTTCTATTTCCAAAATCTTTTCTTGAGTTTTATTTAATTTTTCCTTAACCACACAAAATCATCCCTTAACTATTTTAGCTTAAAATCAATTATATTCACTTATCTTGAGCTTTTTTTTTTCAATTTCATAAATCATGCATGCTAATACTAGTGTTCAAGGCCTTGTTATCTACTAAGTTCACTTAAGTCTAATTTTAGACCTTAATTTTTTAATAAATCCATGCATTAGCTTCAAGTTAAGTTTCTTTAATTTAATGTGATCCGTAATTATCTCAATTAAAGATAAATCAAACTAATTAAGAATCCAATTTATATCCTAAAACTAATGTCACTTATATTTTAATATTCTAACATGGTTAACACAATTATTAATACTCTTATACAAAAAAGACATCAAACCAAGACAATGATATTTACCGAATATCATTTAAACCTGTCACCATGTTAGACAATCCTGTTTATTGTAAGCATTGACAATAATGTATGATAATATCTATGCACTAACATTATACATTAGATCACACAACCAAATCACCATAAGCATAAACTAAAAACATGATCATAACAAGAGTATATTAGCACTAAAAAATAAACTATCCAGATCAAATAAAAGATTTAACAAGTTATTCTACTGTGGTGTGTGTGTTGAGTTATTAATATTTCCTTTATCATCCCCCAATCAACCCATCTACACTATCATTTCTAATGATGCTCTCCCTCCTTCATGTTCTGAGAGAAGAATCAATTCTGCATCCACCTCATGACAAGTAGGTATTTAATCTGAGTCATCATACATATCTCAAAAACTAATGATTTATAAATAACAAATATACATCCACAATATACAAAAATAAGAAAGTACAATTGTCACATAATTAATCTATTATGTAAACTAATCAACATATCACTGTCCCATAACTAGTATATGTTATAAATCTTAATCAAAGCAATAAAAATCATATGATAACCATAATAATCTATGGATTCAAAAGTTATAAAAATTAGGATGAAATTGAGATGTAACATCATTCCCCCCTAAAACTGGTCATCATCCCAATGACACTTATTCAATCGATAATTATGAATAACAAACATAGTTTAATAGAATAAAAACATAGTATCTAGTATTAAATCATGCAAACAAATATGAAAATAGCCTATATAACTCATCATAGTCTTCCCAAGTAACACTATCCTCAAAGTATTAGTTCCAAAATACCTTGCATTGTGACACTTCTCTATTACACAAATGAAGTTTGTGAGTGTCGATTACTCTGTTTGGTTCTCTCATGACCTCCCCGGGGTCCAGAACTAGTAAGACAAGTCTAAAATAACTTGGTAAAAGTTTCAATGACTTCCCAAAATCACATGAGATCATCATAAAAGCCAAAAAAAAAATGACTAGAGAGGTTCCAAAAAACCTTCCAGCCTCTACACATTTCTCGAAGCTAAAGAATGTTTTTATCATCTCAAAGAAAAATGTTTAGGGAACTTGGTTAGAATAATGTGTATAAGTTAATACTATCACTACTCCATGTAAATTTGGATAAGTATAACATGTCAATAATGCCACTACTCTATGAATCTCTTGATAAGTATGATGATGAATATGAACTAGAAATACTACATTTTGAATGTATATAAAATTATAGAATAACCATCTACAATATACATATGTGTGGCCATATAATTGAATTTGATAAGTCCGTCTGTGAAATCTTGGATTCAACAAGTCCATCTGTTAGATCCAAACTTAGTAACTACCAAGTCCATGTGAGACTAAGTAGTATCCACTCCTATTTTTTATAATTCACATTCCAATTCACTACTCTTTCCTTAGGTCTTCATGACCTAATGATCTCTAAAATGTGTACAAGGTTCAATGAAACATGAATCTATACTAACAAATCATAGAAAGCAATACTATATTCTAAATAATTATAGATGTACTAACACACATACAAGAAAAATCATATAATCATTCTGTAATTGTATTAAGTTGCCACTATTCAAACACAACTAGTATTATATTTCATAGCTTAACCTGTAGTGTTATATCCATAGTTAAGAAGAAATAATGGTAAAATTAATATAACATACAAAGGCTAAAGATTATACTATCCTTAAAACCTTATAAAGGAACAAGCGAGACAATGTCACTCTGTTGGCTCGACTAATACTCAACAAATTAAAAGTTTATCTCAACCCTTTTAGACTAACAAGATGTTTTGCACATCCCATACCCTACTTGCTCTTGCCTAAAGGTACATAAATAACTCTTCAAACAACATGCTTTGAAAAAGAAAATAATATCAATCTAAATAAAGGTATATAATAATATAATAATTATAAAAAACTAGAATTAATATAAATTCAAGATTCACCATTCCTCGAGGTCAAGTTCATAAGTTAGATAAAATAGTGATTCTAAAAATTACAAGTGGAAAGTAGAGAACTAGCATCTCAAAAAACAAAACTCCTACATACCCTTGCATGGTAAAAGATAACACCGTAACCAAGTTTCCAAATCACTATTCACTTATCAACTTGTAAGTGTGGTATCATAATCTACTTCCATAACAAAAAAGAAAATACTAGTCCACATAAACAAACTCCTAACACAAAAGAATTCACAAACAAGACATCTATACTTAACTATAATAAAATTACCACCGTACTAGATGGTCCCAAACTAAAAATGGCCTTGTAAACTTTCCTACTCATGGTATTTGTGTAAATAAATCACATATACTTAAGTAAGAAGCATCTCATGCTCTTTAAACCCTCACAACAAAAAACAAAAATGGTGAAGATGATTCGATTACTAAGAAGGATGTAATCATACTTGAGGTGTTTGATCTAAGTGATCAAATTATGGTAGGAATCTCTTGTTCACCACTCATGAACTATGTTATGTACTTACCTAACCAAACAAATTATATAAACATCACCAATGAGACACTTGATAAACCAACCCTTTAACAACTTTAAGGGGGTATGGATGCTCCTAAGGGCACACACTCAATGTACCACACATATTCACAATTCTCCTTTCTGATAAATAGAAAGATACAAAAATGCTAATGGATTCATTAGGTCCTAGAGTTCAAGCCACAACTTTGATACCACATGTAACAACCTACTGGGTACTAACTAGAAAAATGTAATTTATTTTAACACATACAAAACATAGATCACACCATGAGAATCTGTACAATGATCATATAAAATATGACAAGAGTGATAATTGCAAATAAGCACATGACATCTAATAGTCACTGACAATATATAAAAATGCATCATACTACAATCATATAAAGTAATTACAAATAGACAACCAGTGCTAGTATAAAATACATCAAATAGATAACTATAATTCTTCATGATGATATTTTCAATAATAAATACAATATACAAAAATAAGGTACAAGGCCCCTCTGAGCATGAATTCCCTAGACTCTCAAGTATCTATGGTAGTTTTAAGAGTCATCTATAACATAATATTATTGTGGGGAGGGAGAGTATCATTTGAGTGATTTTACACACCAACCATGGACCAAAAATCTCCCACACTAATCCCATCAGGGAATGGCCCTCCCTTCATGGATGAGTAGATAGTGACAATGCAGGACACCAAAGTAACAAACAAGTACCCATGTGTTGTATTATTTATAAAAATAAATATGTAGTGTATCATAGAAAACCTATTCTATTGAAATATATTATACAAAAATTTAATTCATACTCATGAAATGATAATTTCTCAGCAAACATAAATTATCCCCAAGATTCATTCAACTTACCTCCTACTGGCACTCATATCACATAACATCCTAACAAAGGAGTAATCAAAGCATACATGTATTTCATAAAACGTATGAATGATACTTTCATTATTTTATATCCCATATTAGAAATAATGACTATAATTTTTACCATCTAGATAAAATACATATTTAACTATAGATTCTAACTACCACAATTAGTTCTAACATACTACACCCCATGATAACTCATATTACAATAGTCTAGTATTCTAAGACATAACTACTAGTTTTCTACAATCGATCATATAAAGTAGTCTTAAATACATATAACGTAAAATTCTATTCAATCAACTAGATATATTTCCACAAAAACAAATCATATTCTATCCTAGCATTCGTTACACTCTCAAAAGTTGTATGCATGCATACATAAAGTCTTACTAACTATCACAAAACATGATATTCATAGTAATAACCAACACACTTTCATTTAATCATTCAATGTAGATGTTGGTCTAGACATATCAATTATAGTATACACCATTCGAGCATAACTTACACTTATACCAGTACTCTAAGATATCTCATACTATCATAGTTTATTGCTATGTTAGTGCACAGAGATGAGGGACAATTCTATGGACATTTGAGTAACATGATTGCATTAATAAATAACATGATCACATTATTTAATTAACCTGATCATAATTATTGAAATTATGGCTTGGTAATTATCAAGCCATAACACGATCATGTTATTAAAAAATGCGATCACTTTATTTTAAATAATAATGCAATCACATTATTAATGTGATCATATTATTAACATGATTGAATTTGTTAATAATGTGATCGCATTACCTATGTCAAAAAGTAAAATAAAAACTAAAACCCGAATGCAAATTCATCATTTTGAATTTGAGTTTCCTTTGCCTTTCAAAATCATGTTTTATGTGAGAGAGACCAGAGCTTGACAGGAAGTCGTTAAATTCATCCCAAGAAGCTATTGATTAATTATGCCATCATGTAGAAGAGGTAAGTCCTAAAAATATACACTTTTTAACCCTACTTTTTCATCATTTTCATTGTTTAACCCTATTTTTAGTAATTTTAGTATTTTTTAATCATAATTTATTCATTTTGAATATGCCATCTTGCTAACCCTCCTAACCATCCACATAACCCCTTTGTTCCTCCTCCTAACCCTCCACAAAACCCTCTTGTTCCTCCTCTTATCCCTCCACCTAACCCTCATATAGTTCCACAAAATCCCTTTGCAGTTAGGAGATTATAATTGATAAAATTGTAAGAAATAAAATTGAAATTGAAGAATTAATTGGAATAATGAGGGATACCACTTGCACCAACCCCCACCGCACCCATCTAGCCAATTCCCTAGAGACATTATTAGGTCAAATTGACTCTATAACGAGTCAAATTGATAGATGGACTTCATATCAAAATAGTTGTAGGGTTTATTATGTTGATAAATTTTTATAACTTGAGGTTAAGAACAAAGAAATATCAAAATCCTCCATTTGTGCCTTATTCATTGAACTAGCCACCAATGCACCCTTTTTGGTAACTGCTAAATGTTTTCCAATTCATCACTATCAACATAATTTAATCATAGCCAATTTTTGGGTTTGATGGTGGATGGTCTTTGATTATACACCATGTAATAACCAAAAGATATCATTATATTTCTTAAGGAAACTCTACTATGAGTTTTTCCTTAATGAGATTCTAAACTATTTTGATTTTATTGAGTTTCAGGGTCGAGGGAAAAGCTATGCATAACATCAATCAGGTGCACATCATGCACTTAATAATATTGTAAGGATCCATATCCAAACATGACTTGAGCCTTAGATCCCCTCTATAGTTTAGTAGGTCATGGATATTGACACTCTACATGCTCTTAGTTCGCTTACTAATACACTCATTTAGCATATGAGTAGGCTCTCATAGATTGATGCTAGAGATATGCCACCTAGTGTACATACCTGACCCCAAATTTGTAATTATTATGGATCTATGTACACTAGACCTTCTAATAATGATGGCACTAGTGGTTTAGAGGGCTTGGATAATATTCTTATGAGTGATGAGTTTTTGGCATGCACATTTGGTGTGTAGAAATCAGCCACTACATAGATGCAAGTATATTTTATGTAAATGTCATGTTAAATTTAAGTTATATTTGAAAATGTAATATAGCTAACAATTAATTTACATAGAAATTGAATAATATATATGCAATTTTTATGTTATAGGAGGTGATGGTGCCTTGATTATCATAATCGATATTTATAGTATTTGATTTGACACAACTGTTGTTTACATTTTTGGATCCAATAGATGGCCCATCCAATAATTCATCTACCTCTATTAGGATGACACCTTTTACTTATACAGAAGTAATTTTTTGAGTTAATCATATGCTTTATGTACATTTAGGCTATGTATATTTGCTTTGTAAGTTTAAATAAAATTTATCTATCAAGTATCTTGATGCATAGGTTTTAACAAGCTTACCTAATATGGATGGAAACACACACTTACCTCTAACAATTACCCAAATATGGTCTTTTATTTTTCTTCTTTGTCTTCTATCTTCAACCTCTTTATCTCTTTGATCACTTTGCATTTACTAGGTATTTATTCTTGACTCTTACCTACTCAATAGATCTCAAGCCTCCTTGTATTCACTTAATCATCCTTCTCTGCTTGAAGTCATTTTAATAATAAACTACTTCTACAATATTTCCTTTTAACATCAACCTCCTCGGTTCATACTTTGTTTTCATGTTCTCTCTCTTTATCCTTGCTTTGTTCTTTACAATATTCTTATGTGTTTTCATAGGTCTACATGCTAATTTGATTTTGTCCTTTCATAATACTCCTAAAAGCATCTCAATAATAAATTACATCTCATTTCATGCACCAACCATTCCACACAACCCCCAAGCTTCAAGTCTTCACTTAACTCTTCTTTCTTCTTTGACACCTTCCTTCTACTAGCCCTTTTTTGAGGCAAACCTCCTTGTTCTGAGTAAACTACAAAGATTTAAACCAAATAAAACATACATTAAAATGCACCTTTACATCATATAGCTCATGTAGGGACTTTTATAATTTAACTCTCTTTGAAGAACACCTAACTTAACACCCCTCAAGATGAATTAGGTATCCTAGGCCTAATGTAAAAGGCTACTAATTATGAAAACATACCATATGAAATCAAATCAACTTTAAACTTTAAAAACAATATTCCTCCTATATAAATACACTTTTCCACAAATTTTAATGACTTTTCATCCATTAAATCACTTGTTATCTCATTTTATAGTTTCAAACCCTAATTTGTGTTGTCTTAGTCCTACACCTACTTGAGAGGATAATAAATGAGCTAGACTGACCTTTTGACCCTTATGAAAGATTCTAAGGATTTAAATGGATCTTTCCTTAACCTACGCATATTCTCAAACTATTAATTTCCATTTCTCAATATAAATCACTCCTAACATGTAGTTTTACATAATTTATGTACCCCTCCAATATGACTATGCCAACAAATAAGACAAAATAAAATATTAAGACCCTTTACCTTCATTTGATATAAATTCAAAGAATCATACACTTGGAAAAATAATATCCCACAACATTAAAAATAACTTAAGTCCTCAACTCCATTTCCAATAAATCTATATGGGCTTTCTTCATGACTATGCAAACTCAAAATTATTACTAATTACGCTGTATATAGTCTTCCCATGTATTCTACATTTTCTCAATAATATTGAGACCTTAAATGTGTATAAATTCATTTCATAGAGCTCATCTATCCCTTAATAATATTTCAATCATTTATAATGACACTTTAAATTAACTATGTTCTCCTCTTTCTGACTATGCCAGAAGATAGAGTATTGAAACTTGGGTTTCACCACTTTGAATCTATAGACTACTGATTTGGATCTTATCTGACTAGAGCTATGAACACCACAAGATTTATCATAAAACTATATACACTTATTTACATTTTACTCTATCCAAATAAGCTTTACAAGGACAAAGTTCTTGATATGTCTCTTATTCCTTTTATCTCCCTAACTTTGCCTTGTCAAAGTGTTACTATTCTTTCCACCTCCTAATGTTTCACTCACACTTCCTAAATGTATTACAATATTTATATTACCTCCAACATGAAAAATACTTGTTATGATTGACCATTTCACATTGAATGGAAGTTACACTTCCATGATTCTTGGTTTATATAATCTTTTCATGATATGCATGTTGAAATATATGGCCATATATATCTTGGTTTACATTGAGAAAAACTTACCGTATATATCTTTGATACTTTATATAAAATTAAGTGAGACCTTATTTACATGAATAGTTAATGGCTCAAGTAGACACTCCTCCCTCTCTACAAGATGAGACAGACATAGGCATTGTTGCTACAATGTCATCTCCATAGGTGTTGACAGAGGTATATATTTGTTGTCTCCCAAAAAATAGTAGTCAATTTTTTGGGGCAACATTTGAACTATTTTGGTCCAATAGACCAAAATCCTCTCTTCCCTTCTCAAAAATTATTTTGAGCATTCAAATTCTTCATTATACAGGCTTTTTTAGATTTCTATGAACTCAGCAGGAGAGAAACAGATTCAACACTTAGCCATTTTTCTATCATGAAGAAACGACGGAAGCTGCCAAGTGTCAACATCCACAACTTCTTACTTTTGTTTCATAAAGATTGTGGTGGGACCCAAGTAAGTTTCTAAGGTCGAGTGGAAAGTGCCACATGTCATCATCCGCGTGAGACAAAAGAGTCCTGAATGTTTCGGCAGTGTTTCTATGAGCTCGACGGAAGCTGCCACGTGTCATTTTCTATGGAACTCTCAAAAGACATCCAAGGCCTCTATAAGTTGCTAATGTCAAAGTGGATCCTGCCACGTGTCACCTATTGAGATTGGTATAAAATTGACTAAGGCAAAGCCAAAGGACAAATAGCCCTTTCGGAGGGCACTTGGAAACCAAAGTGGACCATTGCAAAAATCTGAAAGGTCACTTTAGAACTCAAACATCCCTTGCAGAGGGCAGGCGGGGATCAAGCGGACTGATTCAAAAACTGAACGAGTAAGGGAATTCATTCAGAAAATTTCCCACAAAAAAGTTGTAAAGGAATAATTCCTTCAGACAAATTGTCTGAAGGAAAAGTCCCCCAAAATAGAAAACTTACTAAGCTGCTACGTGTCCCTTATCAAAATGCAATGGAAGCCGCCACATGTCATCTGATGAGACATAGTTTCAAAGTAGTAGAATGTGCCACGTGTCATCTTCAAAACTTAGTAGAGATCACCATGTGTCATCTTACGTAGGAAACTAATATGAATCATGAAGACTTTCCAAAGGCAACTGAAACGCGACAGACACCGACAAGTGTCAACATCTGAGTAAATCCAAAATGGGTCCTGAATGTTTCTATATTATAACCAAAGCTCAGTGGAGAGTACCACATGTTCTCTTTCGTATGATTTTCAAAATATTTCTAAAGCTTCTATAGACAAGAAGAAGCTACCACATGTCCCGTTGTAACTCCATAGAGCGCGACAAGTGTTTGTATCCGCATCTTGAGTTTCTTATAATTTTCATAGCTTCTTTCAATAAGCATCTCTTAGAGTCTCATAGATACTACCAAGTGTCCCGATCTATTTTTCAGTGGAACATGCCATGTGTCAATTGTTAAGACCAACGAAAAGTGACCAAAAAATAGAGGATCGAATTGAACTAAGGACTTGATTCAACAGCTAAAAAAGGAGGAACGATGAAGAGCGACCAGAAATATTCATGCATAAGATATGTTTCTAGAAGAAGACCACCAGGTGGACATTGGAGAACATAAACATTTAATGTCATGACCTATTTCTCTACATTGAGAAAAGTAAATGGGCAAATATGCCCGATTCCAGCATATCTTCTTGACATAATTTAATGCAACATGATGTGTTACTGCTCCCAAGTCTTTCTTGGAGGGCTATATATTGGAATCTCTCTTATTATTTTAAGGGGGATCTCTCTCTTTTATCATAAATGAAAACTCTACCCAAATTGAAAGGCGTTACTAAGTTTTTGAGCTTAGATTGTTCCTCATATTTATTTGTTATTATCAGAAAACAAGTTACTTTCAGACTTTATGCTGTTATAACTTGTATCATTCTGGGAGATTGTTCTTATGTCTATTTCCTAAATGTATTCTTGTTTATGCAATTTAACAAGTAGAGATAGTGGAGGTGACAAAGAAGGTGTCCTGAAGTTAGTTACTTTTAGACTTTGTGCTGTCATAATTGTCTTCAATGTGTGTTTATTTTTTGTTTTTGTGTAAAGAACCTTGGGACAACTTTGTGCCCTCATTGTTCTTCGTATTTCACTCTTTGGCAGTTGAGGTGGAGACTTTATGCCTCATTTCATCCTGCTGTGTTACTTCACCTTGTTATAGTTACTTGTCATCACCAAAAAGGTTCCTTTTGTCTGCTGAAACAATACTTCTGAAAGAAGAGTGTTTTCTATCATTTCATCTGGATTTCTCCTTTGATTTGCACACATCATCTCTAAAAAAAGAGAGATGGATGGTTTATCCTACCCTTGAGTATTATTTTCTGTTTAATATATATATATATACAGGGAACCTTCCCTTGATGAGAGGAGAGATTAGTCCCCTTTTGATGTGGTAAACCTACACATTTGGCTAACCAGTCTTCCTGCTATGGTTGATGAGACCTATTTTGTTCATCAGTAAGCTAATTGACAAAATATTCACCAAACAATATTAACTTGTAATTTTGATTTGTAAAAATAGACAAGTGTTTTAATAATTTTACTACATAATTGGGGCAAATATATCTTATATGAATGTATTATGTATTAAGGGTTATCTTATGACATCTGATAGTCCCAATCAGATGATTAGTAGGGTAACTTCTCATGTTTTTCTCATATTTTAGACGTTTATTCGAATAGTTGAGCTTGTCATTGACTTGTTTGAGCATCATAAATAGATTGAGCAGGACCGTGAGCTTGTAGTAAGTACATGTTTAAATTATTTTTATTTTAGTTTAAAATTAATTTTTTAACAATTGGTTGAATTTATTTTATGTTAATTTTATAATAATACTTGTATTTGAACAAATTCAACTTCAAGTAACCTATGAGCATAAGACCCACAATCAGACCTTGAAAAAATCTAAGGCATTCAAGGGGTCTCAATCTACTAGAAGGGCATCCCAAGGAGAGTTTTATTAAATTAAGGCAAAGATAGGGAGGCTATTTGATGAATATGATGTCTTACATGAGATGTAATTTTTTGTATGTCTATATGACAATTTACACATTTTTGACATTGTATATGTGTATATGACATTCACCCAACATTAGATACTATGTTGATAGATGTAATTTTTTGAATGCTTATCACGACAATCTATGTATTATTGAGATTACACACATGTGCCTATATTATATGCCTATCATGGCAATCTATCTAATTTATATTTAGTTTTTATTTCTTTTTGTGTTATCGTATAGTGTTGTTTTGATCTTCCAAACTATTATATATCAGATCTTGTAGTTAATGTTGTACACAAATGAGGATTTAAAAATTGTTCTTTTCAATGCTATAAATATCATATCTACCATATTTTTTAAAATTAAATTTTTTATTTCATTGTGTGTAGTGGAATTGAATAATGACACTCTTATCTATTTTGCATTTATCATCACCCATTTACAACTTTTTAATTGATCATTAACATAATTTGATTACACTTAAAAATCATACCCAATCATGTTCAAACTTGTATAATTCAAAGACATAAAATCATTCATAAATCCTTGAAATTTTATCACTCAGATAACTATACCTGTAAGTTACCTAATTTTTCACCTTCACTTGGATCTAATGCCTTTTTGACTAGCTTTTCTTGAAACTAGTGATGAGCATTTTATATAGCTCATTATATTTCATATAAACTATCCATACGTGTTGTATCTTCATTATATATTGCATTAAATTTAATAGTTAAGGTCTCATATAAGTAGGAACTGAGTGAAATTATATTTTGTTTGTATGGAATACATTGTTGATTCTTTATCTTGTTATTTGTGTTTAACTTGGATGAAATGAGTACAATTTTGCATACATAGATACATCTCTATGGAGGAATTGTTTTGATAAGTCATCAATAGTTTTGGAAACACTGTTTTGGTAATAATTTTGAAGACTCAACATAAAACATAGTGGGTTATGAAGATCCTTAGTCGAGCTTCGAAGATCTACATAAGCAATTTTGAAGATGCTCTATCGAGCTATGAAGATGTTCTATTGAAGCTCCAAAGATATGCTAGGTAGATCCAAAGACATTATATCAAAGATTAAAATATCCATCTAGGTAGCTATGAATATGTTCTAACAAATATCTAAAGATGTTCTGACAAAGCTCTGAAGACCTGCCTAGCCGTGCTCTGAAGATTCCTAGCTGTGCTTGTTGAGCTCCAAATGGCATTTCTACCTCCAAGACCTCCACCTAAGAATATATATTTTTGATCACATATAGATATGAAAATTACATGTTATCACACTTAAATTATGTTCAAATACACCTAGAAGTTCATTTTCACTACCATTCTAGAGTGCGAAAACACATACAATAAATGTTGTTAAAGTTGAAGTTGTGGTTGCAAAACTTTGGTTTCAATGATTCCTGACCAAAAAGTGACACTAAAAACACATATAGGTCATAGATAAAGTATAGTATCAGGTTTTTGGCCTCCCATTAGGTTCGATCTACAAATCCACAATCCATTTTGACCTTAAGAATGCCCTTCCCAATACAAAAAAATGCAAATTTTTAGCCTAAGTTCAAACATATGTAAAATAAAACCTATAATTAATTTTATTGAACCATAAAATACCTCCCCTACCTATTTAAGATCTATAATATCACCTATATCACTCAGGTGGAACCTTTGAGAGTAATCCAATGGAAGGTTACAGTGAAGGGTCTAAAAAAATAACTTTTTAGCATTGAATAAGTAACTTCTTGAGCTCCAACTGGCATTTCTATCTCTAGGACCTCCACCTAATAATATATCATTTTGATCATGTTTATATAGACAAAATATATGTTATCACACCACCACAATTTTCAAGTCCACCCAAAAGTGCATCTTCAATACCGTTCTAAAGTATGAAAACATTGACAACAAATATTATCAATGTTAAAGTTATGGTTACAGAACTCTAGTTTTGATGCTTCCTAACCAAAAATTAACACTATAAACAAATATAAGGTGGTGGATAAAATTTAATACTAAGTTCTTATCCTCCCATTAGGCCTGATCGATAAACCCACCACCCATTTTGGCCTCAAGAACACCCTTCCCAAAATAAGAAAAATGCAACTTTTTAGCATAAGTTCAAACACACATAAAAAAAACTATAAGTAATTTTCATGAACCATCAGATCCATCCCATTCCTATTTAATCCATATAATTGCATTTTAGATCACTTAGGTGGAACCTTCAAGAGCAATCCATTGGACAAGTTGCAGTGAGGGGTCCAAAAAAATAACTTTTAGGCATTGAATAATCAACTTCTTGAGCTCTAACTAGCATTTCTACCTCTGGGACCTTTACTTGAGAATATATCACTTTGATCATGTATAGATAGGCAAATTATATATTATCACATTGACATGATGTTCAAATCCACCCGTAAGTGCATCTTCACTACCGTTCTAGAGCACGAAAACATTAACAATAAATGTTGTCAAAATTGAAGTTGTGGTTATAGAGCTCTAATTTTGATGTTTTTTGACCAAAAAATGACACTGATAACACATAAAAAGGGGTGGATAACATCTATGACCAGATTATTAGCCTCTTAATTGGACCGCTTGACAAACCCACCACCCATCTAACCTCAAGAACGTCCTTCCCAATACAAAAGAATGTAAATTTTTAGCCTAAGTTCAAACACACAAAATAAATATTGTAAGATATTTATATAAACTGTCAGATCCCTCCCTTAACTCTTTAATACCTATAATTTCACCTTAAATCACGTAGGTGGAACCTTCAAGAGTAATCCATTGGACAAGTTATAGTGAGGGGTCCAAAAAAGCAACTTTGACATTAAACAAGCAACTTCTTGAGCTCCAACTAGTATTTCTACCTCCAAGACCTCTACCTAAGAATATATCACTTTGATCATGTCCATATAGGAAAATTACATGTTATCACACTGCCACAACATTAAAATTCACCTAGAAGTTCATTTTCACCACCGTTTCGGAGCATGGAAACACTGAAAACAAATGTTATCAAAGTTAGTTATGGTTGCAAAACTCTAGTTTTGATGCTTCTTAATGCAAAAATGACACCAAAAACACATCTGGGGGGAGGATAATTTATAGGAATAGATTATTGGCCTCCCATTAGGCCCAATTGACAAACCCACCACCTATTCTGTCCTCAAGAACACCCTTCCCAATACAAGAAAAATGCAAAATTTTAGCCTAAGTTCAAACACATGTAAAATGAAATGTGTAAGTCATTTCATGAGCTTTAATCATGTCCAACCTGAGATTATCTTAGCTTCAATAATATATAATTCTCCACTGATGGTGCCAACCATGTGAAGGTGGAAGCTTATTTGACACCACTTGTAGACATCTAAAACTGGTCGTCGATAACCTCCAATCAAGCTTTTGGCTAGTTTCCATCTAACACGTGAAATTTGTCCTAAAAACACTAAAACATGAAAAATGATGTGAAAATGACATATTAAACTACCAATTTTGGCTAGGGTATCCCTAAATGAGGTAATGCGATTTATGGGCTAGCTAACTTTGATCAGTCCATTTTGAGTTGAAATGCCAAATTTGCACTTGGTGCTCTAAACTGCTCTTTCCTATCAAATATTTTGCACAAGACTCATGCCTTTGTTATTTGTTGTTGAAAACATCCTAAATGGGAATATGGTTCCAACACATCTAAAAATGCCTTCCAATTCCAATCCAGTTAAATTTAGGACCAATAACAAGGCATTCTGATCAATTTGGGTAATTTGTGCACAATGTGCCTAAACATGCTTAAGAGCTAATTAACCCAAATCAAGGCCTAATAAAAAATTACATGGAAATTTTTTGAATAATTTGTTTTGGAAATGAATATGGAATATCTACATCATCAAGTGACCTATTTCTTGGGAAGACATCCCTAGGCCATAGATGCCATAAATATCAGGATTCATGCCCTCCATACCTCATCAATGCCTTCCATGATGCCCTCCATGCCTCTAAATTGCCCCTTGTTCCAATGCCATGATGAGGATAATAAAAAAATAATTTAAAAAATTTAATTAATCCTAAACCACACATCTCAATCTTGAGATAGAAATTTGAGGTTGATTCTGATCAAATCCAAAAATCTATAAATAGGAGGCCTCACAACATCATTTCTAAGCTTAATTTGTGCAAATTTATAATGTAGGATTGGTTATAAAAGCTTCATGAAACTAATGTTATAATGCCAAATTTATTCAAGTCTAAACTAAGCCACAAGCCAAAGGTGCCAAGGAGAGATGGAGGTTGTCAAGTTTCCATTGCCAAGGACTTCATGAGCACAAGCCGAGCAAGCCACCACAACAAGAATTTTGGAGCATCCAAGGAAGGTAAAAGAATTTTCTTTTACATTTTAGTTGTGTGTTTTATTCATGATTGTTAACTAATCTCTCCCTAGTGTCTAGGCCCAAAGATGTTATGATATTAGTGTGTTTATTTCATTTATTTATTTATTTTAGAACTAACACCATACTAACCATCCTCTCTTGAGTCAAATTCCTAGATCACACCACTAACTTACAAACAATTGTTAGTAATTAATTAAAAATGAAATTCATATGTACTACCTAGAAAATTAAAAAATATTTGGTAAAATTGATTACATCTAATTTTGAAAAAACAACATACCTACGTATTTCAATCCATTGAACCATTAGGATTTAATCTAATCTTGATAGTATCAAGAATAGCTTCATGGTCTAACTCCCAAACTTTTTATAGTTTCCTGTTTAATGGCCTCCCATGATATTTTTATAATTAAATATTCATTTAAAGAATAAAATTTGAATAGTGCAGTATATTCATGTGTATTTCAAACTCTTCAAATAACCATAGATCTAATTTTTTTATAGGATATCATTGAAACCAAGTTCTAGTGACTACCACTAACCCAATGGGATAGTCAATGTTTTCTCCATCTATAATTGGGGAAGTCAATTTTTTTCTCTCTACATACTGACAAAAGTATTAATCAGTGCCCTCTTTAATATCCTCATCTATAATAACTACAAAAACATGCCCTATATCACAAAAAAACCATTTTAGTGACAATATGAGATATATAATGAGAATAAATTATACATAATGAAAAATATTCTACTTGGCTGCAATAGATCAGATACATGGTCAAAGTTATTTAATGATGTCATATTTTTAAGTTACAATGTTGTTAAAACATTATGTGTTGATTAGAATTAGAGGTTTATAACTCCAATCATCCACCCACTCTTGTGACTCACACTCATTCCAAACAGAGTCCATGCATGCAAAATAGAAACATGACAAGTGTCTAATATGAATAGTCCAAAAATTTGAATTTGAGCTATGAAATGAGTGGA
This sequence comes from Torreya grandis, assembly GCA_037957365.1. Classification (NCBI taxonomy): domain Eukaryota; kingdom Viridiplantae; phylum Streptophyta; class Pinopsida; order Cupressales; family Taxaceae; genus Torreya; species Torreya grandis. Next base: position 2,219,974 of record JARHVA010001094.1, on the reverse strand, counting down.
GGTCACTTGAACCTATTAGAGTCATCAAATCCTCATAATTTTCCAAGTGTTATTCCTCCATTAACCATAAATGTCTATAAATAGTAGAATTTAGTTGAGCACCATGACACATGTTCTCATTACACCAATTAAGCACAGTGTTTGTATTTGTCAAATAAACACCCTCTTCAAATTTCAAATCCTCCTTTGAAATAGCTTTTTTTATACATGCTCCATCACCATCATGATCCCTTTTTCCATGGCCAACCTTATTGAAACTCCAAATGTGCTCCAAACTAGTGGTAACGTGTATCCTGCTCAACTAATAATAAATCTATGCATTTTTGAATTGTGATGTGCAATTATCTGACCAAATATAATGTTGATTGAAAGTAATGTTCCTCTGACTCAACTATTCATAGAACTTCTGAAAACAACCTAGCACATACTCTAAACAATGTGATCGGTCATTGTTGATATAAAAATGGCACTCCCTTAATTTTTTTTTGTTTCTCTATACTATTAAGTGCATGCATGAATATTATATGCATGAATATGACAACTTGTGATGAGTTGCAATATTGTGATTGAACTTCCATTTGGGGTTTGAATGTGTAATTTTTAGAAAAGTCAACTTCTAAAACAATCAAACCAAGTAGGAATGTATCCTTGATTATCTTCAAATGTTCATCTAACCATCTATCCCTATGTATGTGCCTTGCATACTCAAACAATCTTCTCCCTAAATTTGACCAAAAATTTGAAAACATGTATCTTTTTAGTAACAAGCTCATACCTTTTAGATTCTTTGCCATCTTTTACTTGATAAGTCACTAATTTATATTTGATTAAACCAAATAATTCCTATCTAATTACAATTGTAATATCCTCATGGATACATTTTTTTAATTTTGACAATCCATCACAAATGCTACAATTTCCATTTAAACATGATTTATTTTAAAATAATTATCCATCCAGTCTTTTGCAAAAGATAGTTCGAATAAATTCCCTAGCTGATTTGGGTGGAAATTCAATAGAACACTCTTGTAAAATATTTTTAGTATTCAAATTACAAAGAATATGGAAAAAAACATCATAGTGCATTGAAAATTCAACATGTTGCCTACAACAATAAGTGGTGCATGTGTGATTTATTTTTACATAAAAAGGTTTGGCCATCTCAAAATATCTTTGAGAAATAGAAATTTGTGGATGTTTTTCCAAAAATTTAGAGTATAATTGTGTTTGAGTCATATCCAATAAATGTTTTGGACGCAGTTCATGGTTATGAGAACCAACTCTTCTTTTCAGGACAAAACTCTTGCATTTTCTTTCTAAAATTGAGCATGTAACTCTTTGATAGTATCAACTATACCCTTGTCCTTTCATGGAAGTCTAATAGAGAATGCTCGGAGATCATTGGTATTAGGTTCATTAAGTATTTCACATAGTTCAATTGCTTTCATTAATATCTTTCTATTTATATTAAGTTCTTAGATTGTTTTTGAAACCATTCATTTTTTCCTTGTTTGGTCACTTACTGCACAAGTTGTAAGTATATGCCAAGCAACATTACAATCTTGGGTGCATGATTTTGGGCCTACATTATGATATAAATCATGTAGATTTTCAATAATTTCATTATTTTCATCATCCATGTTAGATGTTCTTAGTCCTAATGTGTACATTATTGGTCTCATCTTAATCAATTTTATCAATGAAACAAATAATTGACATCTTTGACTATCATAATCTAGATTATGAAAGAAAGTATCCCAAATTTGTTGAGTCAGTCTTCTTGAATGACAATCAAACATTTTTCTATGCATTGGTTCTAAAATATTTTCATCAACTTCAATTATGTACTTGTCTTTTCTACGCACAATTCTTGGAGGTGTTGTTATTGGTGGAATTTGTTGAGAGGGTGTTTCAAAATCATTATTACGTTAATTTTTTAGAGGTGGGATGACATTTTATTCATTGTTTATTTCTTCATTATATGTTTCCATGAAATGTTATTAATGGTTAATTTCACCATTATTTGTTTCCATCAAATTTTCTTCATTCATGGGGGTCGAAGCATCATACATAGAATCATCATCAACAAAATCAAAAACTTGGAACTTTGAATGTAAAATTCCAATATTATCTAATTCATTATTTTCAATTTAATTATTATTCATTTCATTATGGTCAATTTCATTATTATTCAATTCATTATGGTCAATTTCATCATTGTTTAATTCATCATTATCAATTGGCTCATTATCTATGGCATTTGGTTCATTAGGATTAGGGTTTGTACTTTGTCTACCATGAAGTTTTTTCATTCATATCTTGTTTTTATCTATCAAATCTTCTAATTCATTTGGTGTTTTGTTCTTCAATATCTTCCTTTGTCTCGAACATGATCCATCACCCATCAAGGATAATTGACAATTTTTCAAAGGTGGGGTCAAGTACATAGGTACCATAGGTCCCAAAGAAGTACACAAAAAATGTTTATGGGGATAAAATTATTGATTTTAATTAAAAATAAACATTGTAAAATAAACCTAGTCTATAATAATAATAACATGATCACATTATTTATTATACTAGGTTATGCTTTAACATGCATATTGAGAGGCATATATCAAGAATTTCATGATCGTGTTATGTAAGAATGTGATTGAATTATTCTTAATACTTGATTGGGGTTAAAAATTGACATTGAGAATAGAGTGTTATCTATATTAAAAATAATGTGATCATGTTATTAAATAATGTTATCACATTATACTTAATATATATTAGGGATTATGGATTAGAATGATGAATCTATTAGTGCATAGGGTTTAGGGATTACAATTTATGTCTTAGGGATTAGGGATTACAGTTTATTTTTTAGGGTTTAGGTATTAGGGCATGTAGGGTTTAGGTTTAAGGGTATAAGGTCTAATCACTCTATGCCATGTGTGAACCTATTTTTTACTACAAAGGATGTTAATTGGGACTAAATTGATTGGTAAATAGGGAATGTTTTTGGTTTATAATTTATGGTACAGTGTTTAGGGCTTAGATTTAGAGAATGCATGGCCAATCACAAAGATAATTCTTATTCTAAATGATGTTCATTTGGGATAAATGATTAGTTCAGGGTTTAAAGAGTTTATATTTATGGTTTAGAGTTTAGGGATTAAAAACTTTAAGGATTAGGGCTTGGGGTATAGGTTTTAGGGTATATAAGGTACAATCATGATGGAAATTGGGGCAAATCAGATCTGATCAACCTCAAAATAATATTTTATAGTCATGTAATTAGGTTGAATGGGCTTGAAATAACCCCAATTTACTTTAGATGCATAGCTAGATTGGTACTACAAGTTTAAGTTTTGGCCATAGGTTTAAAAAATGCATTTTATGACATCTCATGATAAAATTAATTATATCATAAGGAATGTATGTTTGCAAAATGTAGTGGGCATTAGGGCATGGGGATTAAAATTTATATTTTATTGATTAGGGATTAGGACATATGGTTTAAGTTTAAGGAATTGTATATAATGTCTAATTTCTCTATGCCATGTGAACCTAATTATTACTATAAAGGATGTTAATTGGGACTAAGTCAATTGGTAAATAGGGAAAGCTTATGGTTTACAATTTAGGGTATAGTGTAAAGGGTTTATGGTTTAGGGCTTATATATATATATATGTATATATATATATATGTATATATATATATATATGTATATATATATATATACATATATATATATACATATATATATATATATACATATATATATATACATGTATATATATACATATATATATATACATGTATATATATACATATATATATATATACATATATATATATAATATATATATGTATATATATATATATGTATATATATATATATATGTATATATATATATATATATATATATATATATATATATATATATACATATATATGGTTTAGGGTACACAAGGTCAATTACAAAGATAATTAAGGATAGATTAAATCACTTGGACCCATTTGTGACTAGAGAATGTGTTTTTGGGTTGTCATTATACCCTATGTCATTATGAAGATTTAGTGAATTAGTCAAATGGGGTAATCAGTTGTGTGATTTAGGCCAAACTTAGCCCTATGAAATTAATTCTTAGTCTAAATGATGTTAATTTGGGATAAATTAATTGGTTCATGGTTTAAAGGGTTTATATTTATGGTTTAGAGTTTAGGGATTAGGAAATTTAAGGATTAAGGCTTAGGGTATAGGTTTTAGGGTATATAAGGTACAATCATGAAAATAATTAGGGCAAATTTGAGCTCCTTGAACCTATATTTGTGAGTAAAGAATGTGATTTTGAGCTCAATTAGCCCCCACATCATCACAGATTGAGCCAATTAAGTCAATTGTGGTTTAATAAGTGATGCAATTTTGACCAAGTTCATCCTTGTAAACCTAATTCTTACTATATATAAAGGATGTTAATTGGGGCTAAATTTATTGAATTAGGGTTTAAGGTCTATAATTTAAAGGGTTTAGGGCTTATGGATTAGGGTTTAAGGTAAATGATTTAGGGTTAAAGTTAATGGTATAGGGTTTAGGGTTTAAGATATCAGATATAGGATCTAATCACTAAGGTAATTAAAGAACATTTGATTTGCTTGTTCACCTTTTTATGACAATTACCTTCATGTTTGCATTTCTAATAAAAGTAGGGTCAGTTAAGCCATGTATATGTTGCATACATGTTATAAACTTGATTGAACCCTAAATTTGGTTTAGGGGCTTAATTTTGCCTAGATAACACCCCTAATTGCATAAATTAACTAATTAGATCAATTCATGATAGAATCGATCTTTTGATTTTGCCCCAAATCATATCTTGCTCTTGAAGGGGTTTAAATTGGCTTCAAATGCCTCAACTCTTTGGTTAATTATATATGACATGACATTAGGCCTAATTTCACTCTAAATCACATTGAAAATAAAATTTAAAATAAATGTGGCTCATTTTGACCCTAATTACCTCCATAATTTAATTAATTAACATTTACATTCATTAGTTGATGACTTCAAGTTTATTGAGCTCAAAATCACATTCTATACATGTAGAACTTCCATATAAGTTAATTCTATTTCTTTCATTCAATCAAGCTAATGAAATTGGAGCTGATCAACCTCTAAATCACATTTTATAGTCATGTAATTAGGTTGAAGGGGATTGAAATAGCCCCAATTTACTTCAAATGCACATCTAGATTAGTACTCCAAAAGCTAAGTTTTGGCCATAGGTTTAAAAAGTGAATTTTATGACATCTCATGATAAAATCAATTATATCATAAGGCATGTACGTTTTTAGCATGTAGTCAAAATTAGGGCATAGAGATTACAATTTATGTTTTAGGGATTAGGGCATAGGGTTTAGGTTTAAGGACCTACATATAATGTTTAATCACTATATGCCATGTGAACCTAATTCATACTACAAAGGATGTTAATTGGGACTAAATATATTGGTAAATAGGAAAGTTTATGGTTTACAATTTAGGGAATAGTGTTTAGGGTTTATGGTTTAGGGCTTAGGTCTTAATGTATATATGGTTTAGGGTATATATGGTCAAGAGTAAAAATAATTTAGGTCAATTTGAATCACTTAGACCCATTTGTGACTATAGAATGTGTTTTTGGGTTGAAATTATACCCCATGTATTCATTAAAATTGAGTGAATTAGTCAAATGGGGCAATCAGTCATGTGATTTAGGCCAAAATGAACCTTGGGTCTTAGTCTAAATGATGTTAACTTGGGACAAAATGATTGGTTCAAGGTTTAAAGAGTTTATATTTATGGTTTAGAGTTTAGGGATTAGGAAATTTAAGTTTAGGGCTTAAGGTATAGGTTTTAAGTTATATATGGTATAATCATGATGCCAATTGGGGTAAATTTGAGCTCTTTGAACCTAGATATGTGAGTAAAGAAAGTGATATTGGGCTCAATTATCCCCAACATCATCATAGATTGAGCTAATTAAGTCAATTGTGGTAATGAGTGATGTAATTTTGACCAAGTTCATCCGTGTGAACCTAATTCTTATTATATATAAAGGATGTTAATTGGGGTCAACTTTATTGGTGTAGGGTCTACAATTTTAAAGGGTTTGGGGTTTAGGGATTATGGCTTAGGGTTTAAGTTAAATGTTATAGGTTTTAGGGTTTAATATATTGGATATAGGGTCCAATCACTAAGGTAATTGAAGAAAATTTGAGCTACTTGTTCACCTATTTATGACAATTAATTGAACATGTTTGCATTTATATTAAAAGTAGGGTCAATTAAGCCATACATGTTGCATACATGTTATACAATTGATTGAGCCATAAATTTGGTTTAGGGGCTCAATTTTACCCAAATCATGCCCCTAATTGCATAATTTGACTAATTGGATCAATTCATGATAGAATCAAACTTTTAATTTTGTCCTAAATCATATCTTTATCTTTAAGGGGTTCAAATTGGCCTTAAATGCCTCCTAGATTAAATGAATCAACTCTTTGGTTAATTACATATGACATGAAATGAGGGTTAATTTCACTCCAAATCAAATTGAATATACAATTTAAAATATGTTCATGTGGCTCATTTTGACCCTAATTACCTCCATAATTGAACTAATTGACATATACATTCCTTAGCTAATGCCTTCAAGTTTATTGAGTTTAAAACCACATTCTATACATGTATAACTTATATATAAATAAATTATGTTTCTTTTCTTCAATTGAGATAATGAAATTGGAGTTGATCAACCCCCAAATCACATTTTATAGTATGCAATTAGGTTGAAGGGGCTTAAAATAGCCCCAATTTACTTCAGATGCACAACTAGATTAGTACTCCAAAGGCTAAGTTTTAGCCATAGGTTTTAAAAATGCATTTTATGACAAGTCTCACGATAAAATCAGTTATATCATAAGGCATGCATGTTTTTGGCATGTATGTTTGTGACATATTTGAACTTGATAAAAGACAACTTCTTATATGTAAAATATGGTACTAACACATTGATATACCTTGAAAATAGATCCTTATAGAACTTCATTTATTGACTCAAATAATATTATTAGAGACTCAGACAATACTACAAAGTTTATAATTTTTTTTTACAAGTTCCAAACATCACAAATTATCCACAAAAACTAATGCAGTCCTATTTAACCAAATTCAACCTCTTTTAGGACTGTATACACTCTTGACACAAAATACAATGACCTTTGATTTATTTTTTATTGTTATAAAAAACATTTTAATATTTTTAAGACAATAACTTCCTTTTTAAATAAAATCTTGTAAATAACTAATCTTTACACATTTATAATATCATTGAACTCTCTTTTGGACCTAACACTCTAGGTCTGTTAGTACTCAATCAGAGGATCCTTGTAATTCATTTGATTTTTGGATAATATAATTTATTTAATCATGTAAAAAATTAAATATTAATCAAATCTACCAAATTATGAGTGATTTGGATTAGTGGATCACCAAAAACCAACTTTTGACTTCTTAACCCTGTCTAGGATGAACTAGGATTGTCTGCATTTTAAAGAAGATTAGACTCATGTAAAATGAACACTAAATTGATTCCTATGTTAAAAAATATTAAATTATGATTTAATGTTATCAAATATTGACAATAACATTGGTCCCAAACAACAATCTTAATCAACCAAACTTTGATCTTAAGACTACTAGGCCAAATGGCTCCTTTAGTAGGTCAAAATAAAAATTTGAGTTTTTGGTTGTTGTTAATATATAACAAGATCATGTTACTAACACAATTAATAATGTGATCACACTATTTGAGTTTAAATTCAAATCCCATTCTTTTTGGCTCAAGAATGGCTTAGATTCTTAAGCCTAAGGCTTGGACCTGTCAATTTATAGTCGAGTCTGAGACTTAAGATAGAAAATAACAAAATGAATTAAAATTTGATCACCAAATACACTAAAAATTTCAATGTGAAAATTCAAAAACTTAATACCATCATGACGAGAATGCTCTCCTCTTTCCAAAAATATGATTTTTATAATTTTTGGACTAATTTAAGGTTTAAAACTATGTTGATTTCTAACTATATCTTTTTTAAGCCACTACATGCCGCAAACATACATGCCTATACATGTTAATGTAATTTGTCTTTCATTGATCCAAGTGAAAAAAAGTTATATGGTCACAAACTAGGCATAATTCTACACACATTAAAAAAAATTGATTTTCATTTTTTTTAGGTAGTTAGGCACGTCACACGGATGACTATCCATTTTTTTATCAGTTTTTAAGATATATTTACTTGAAAAATTCATAAAAAAATATTCATTGAAAAAATATAAAAAGATATAGGTCACAAACTAGAAGATATTATATAAATTTTATCCAAAGGGTTTCAAATAATATTTAATGCTGCTAAAAAAATGGTGCACCACACGACTATCTATCTACTCTATTTTATTAAAAAAATAGGAGTTCCTCTTTAAATTTTAGATGTTTGACATAGTTATACTTAACCATTTAAAAAAAAAAAGTGTTTTGGAAACTAGACTCAAAATTCTACATTTCATGTTCTTACATCATCTTCAAATTTGGAGTGTAGATATCTCAAATTATCAATAAAAATTCAAATTTATAAAATTTTAGGAAAATCATGTCCATGGATAGGCCACTTTTTATCCCCAAAATTTGTGCACTTAACCTACTTAAGAACACAAATACATAATTAAGAATAACTAGTTATTCATTTCTAAGAAACAATCGACTCATAATCATAAATAATAATATTCCATCAAGTATGGATTACACCACCCATGTATACCCTACGTTTAAACTGCATACTAGCATTAAAAATAAATACAACTTAAAGGTACATATCATGATGCACTATTATATGTTATATATGTCTAAACACCTGTACATGATATACTCATAATAAGTACTCCACACAAATATTCATTATTATATGTAAATATATATTAAAAACTCAGTCATGCTATTCTCAAAGAGTTAGATAACCCTCAAATGAACATAATTCAACAAATTATTACTCCTCTAGGAAACTATATCCATGTGGATACATTTCCAGTCCCACATAATCTTATATCTTATTAAAAATCTATTACTTTAGATATAGGCATATGATCTAATTCACCTATGTAAGCTATATAATTACATGAATACCCAAGTCCACATATAGATATATTTATATATGAACACCCTCATACACTTTAGTGGTTTTAAAAAGTACTTACCAAAATACAAATATGGATTGTAAAGTTTAACAATTATTATAATTTTGACCAATGACTTTACATAGTTTCATCAACTGTTATAGTGATACTAGTAGGTTAACAGACTGGGTACTAACATCAATAAAGTTTCCTATATACATGTTCTAATTTTCTCAAGTCAAATTGACATCAAACACCCTTATGGATATCTCAACATGACTTAGAATATATACCATCCAGGGATAACATCATACTGAACATTCGTAAATAAATATATTTGATTTATCTCTTTGGTTATGATCATAATGACATGGCTAAACTATATAAACTCTCTCTTCTATTTTAGGACTAGCTCTACGTTAGATCCATAATTCCATCGGTACTACTAAGATATGGAATCCAAATATGTCTTAGAATGTTTCTGGATTTAATGATTTTGCATGTTAAATCTGATACCAATTGAATCCAAATAGGCAAGGATTTAAGAAATATGTTGGCTATACATTATCTAAAACTTGTATAACTATGTGTAACTCATTATATATACATTATCCATGACTACCCATAGGCCCAAAGTGATTGTACACACAAGGATATGACCATGTATCGGTCATCTCGTGATCAATAGCTATATTAAACTAAACTCCATATATATAATCAATAAATAGTATCTTCAATGGTATAACAAATACTATTAGCTTTGATATTATGGTCTACAATATCGTGGCATGAGTATTCACTTTCTATTAGGAATTAATTGATAAAGTTTTGCTAGACATCAAATGTAGTCTTCTATATAACTACTATTGCTAATAACAATGCTCAATTGGGTTTATTATTATGGCTTGTTTTTATATCAATAATGTTTTACTAGATATCATATGTAAATAAGGGTAGATTTTTTTGAAACTTCAATGTCTTATAAATCGCTGCATCTGACTTATTAACTGATTTGATACACACACACACACACACACACACACACACACACACACACACACACACACACACGCACGCACACACACACGCACACATCATTGATTATGATTTTAGTAATCACATACACACCGATTTTAATAAACATATGCACAACTATTTTACTAAGTAAAGCTCAACACCTCAGCTCGGCTCATAAATAAAATCAATATTAATAAACTCATCCTTTTTAATAAATATAGACAATTAGCTTAAGCTGTCGTATGCTTAAACAAGTCTTTGCATTATTTTGATTATTTAAAGTCACCTAGTATATTAATGTAAGACTAGTTATAAGGTAACACAAATTTAATCACTACAAAATAGGTTTGAGTTTAAACCATAATATATAAATTCAAGGAAATAATAAAGTTCCACCTCTATTTTGATTTGTAGTAAAGAAAGTTTCCATGCTACACTTACCATTTCTTTCCCAAATAGAGTATATAGAGCATTCCTAAAACATTGGTTAATTTATTCATGCATTATACCTCATTTCCTACATAAAGATTAACATCCATCTAATATACAGTCAAGACTAAAATAGTTGTAAAGTTATTTATTCCATTCAAAGCACTAAGAACAAAAACACTAAAATGCATTATAGATCAAATTGATTACATGCAAAAACCTCAATGATTTAAATTCACATCTTCCATATCCAATACTAATATTGCTAACATATTTTAGCTCTCCCATGGGCATTAATATACTTTTAATTTCAATGAACTTTTAATGATATTAGAGAGTCATTTTATAGACACAAGCACATACAAGGGAATGATGATTTTTACAATAATATGTAAGGGCTTGGATATAAATATTTAAAATTTTAGTGAAACATTGTTCATATTATCATTTATTTCTTTCCACAAAGGTGATGTCGTACATGTGGCATGAAATTACGTCCAAGATTCATTCAGGAAATCAATTAGCCTATCAATAATAGAAGTTAATTTGGCAACATTCACATTTCCTTTGGGGGATTTTATGCCTGTGTTTTTTGCCTTAGCTTCTATCCACACCTTCTCCTCCTTTTCTCTCCATGTCCTCTCTTCTTTGTTGTCTCTGTATTTCTATCACCGCCCTCTTAATATAAACTCTTGTTTTTAGATTCAATTTCCCATGCAAAAATTTGTATATTCCATTTGCGTCACTGCCTCTTTTCATTATTTATGCATGAGTCATCTATCTATTTTTCTATTTCTAAAATCTTTTCTTGAGTTTTATTAAATTTTTACTTAACCATGCAAAATCACCCCTTAACTATTTTAGCTTAAAATCAATTATATTCACTTATCTTGAGTTTTTTTTTTTTAAATTTTCAATTTCATAAATCATGTATGCTAATACTAGTGTTCAAGGCCTAGTTATCTACTAAGTTCACTTAAGTTTAATTGTAGACCTTAATTTCTCAATAAATCCATACATTGGCTTAAAGTTAAATTTCCTTAATTTAATGTAATCCATAATTATCTCAATTAAAGATAAATCAAATTAATTAATAATCCAATTTATATCCTAAAACTAATGTCACTTATATTTTAATCTTCTAACTACGGTTAACATAATTATTAATAATATTATACAAAAAAAAATCAAACCAAGACAAGGATATTTATCTAATATCATTTAAACCTATCACCGTGTTAGAGAATCCCACTTATTGTAAGCATTAACAACAATGTATGATAATATCTATGTAATATAATTATACATTAGATCACACAACTAGATCACCATAAGCATAAACTGAAAACATGATCATAGCAGAAGTATATTAGCACTCAAAAAAAAACTAACTATCCAAATCAAATAAAAGAGTTAACAAATTATTCTACTATGATGTGTGTGTTGGGTTACTAGCAGTTTCTCTGTCATCCCCCAATCATCCCATCTATGCCATCCTTTCTAGTGATGCCCTCCCTCCTTCATGTTCTGAGAGAAGAATCAATCCTGCATCTACCTCATGACAAGTAGGTAGTTAGTCTGAGTCATCATATATATCTCAAAAACTAATGATGTGTAACTAAAAAATATACACCCATAATATACAAAAATAAGAAAGTAGAATTATCACATAATTAATCCATTATGTAAACTAATCAACATATCACTATCCCATAACCAATATATGTTATAAAGCTCAATCAAAGCAATAAAAATCATTTGATAACCATAAAAATCTATGGATTCAAAGGCTATAAAACTTAGGGTGAAATTGGGATGTAACAAGCGGAGTTCCTATAGAATTTCCCCATTATCAGTCATCCCCATGAAACCATATGCATGGGTTGTGGGGAGGATTTGATCATGTAGTAGATGCCACAAATGTTCTCCCTAGAACATTTTCCATCTTTAGGAACTCAAACTCATGGCCATGGAGGAACAAGTTGTAGTGGTTGGGTTGGTAACAATTAAATTACTAGTGGGGACGACAGAGGGGGTGGTGTTAACCACTATGGGAAGTATTCACCACCATAGAAGAAGTTCCCTCACTTGGACCTTGTTATTTTTCCTATTAGGCTGGGCAATTCTGAAGATAAAGATAAATAAAAGGAAGAAGATGGTTTGGATTTTGTACTTGATGCTGTAGACCCTCTGACTAGGGGTTAACAATGATGGGGTGATAAATCCAATGGTCCCATGCCTCTTCCTCTTCCATCCTTTATCATTTCTCCTACTATTTAGTGATGATGTGGCTATGTTTTATAGCTCTTTCACTTCATCATCTTTTTTGTTGAATTGTTATTCAAATTTTATTAAGTTGATGTAATCTCTCAGCGCCCATACATGTGAGACCTATTTCACTCACTTTTTTATATGATTACCTTGTGTATCTTATTAAATTTTAAATATAATTTAAATAATTTTTCTATCCAAAAAAATAAATATGTAAATGCAAATCATATCCTTAAATATCTGGTACTGTATTAACACAAACATCAATATTTTAAACCTCACTTTGTGATGCTTTATTGAATGATTATATTCCACCCTCTAAGGCTCCTTATATTTTATTATTAGAACTCATCGATATATCATATTATTTACCAAAAAATAATAAAATCCTATATATGATTATAACAATAAGGTGGTCAGTTGGTATTGACAACCTATTCTCCATATCGAGAAGACACATGACTCGGAGCACAATACAATTTTAAGGGCTTGTTTTTAGTTTAGTTATTGATGATAGATTTTTTTATTTTTTTTTAATTGATTTTTATTTTCATAATACAATATCATAAAATGGAATTTTAATTGTAATCTAATAAATATAATAAATCACAAAAAAAAATCCTTGAAAACTTAAGATTTTGAAATGGTTATTTTGATGTCCAAGAATTGGATTTTGATAAAATATAATCAGTCCCATATAAAGACACCACCTCATAAAAATAAACCCTATAAAAATGTTGATAAAAATCACTTTGTATGTGGTAATGGAAATTTTAATTTATAATAGGCCATAAGCAAGAAAACAAGTAGCAAGAAACGTAACAGTAGAAAGGATTTATAGCTTATAGGTATGATGATTCTTCAACTCCAATCTTAAAGAAATAAAGAAAAACAAAAGTGAAATAAAAAAGAAAAGGAAATGAGATGTAGTTTTAAAGCTATTCCAGTATAAATACAATCTCTTGCATATATATCCTTATATTTGCAAAGCAGGGATTCTATCCTAATACATGTCACAAACAATAAACACATAAGTAGATGTTGCCATAAAGAAAATTCATGCCATTGGAATTTTCATTTGTGAACAAAAAATTTATATGTATTTCAATCTTAGAAATGGAAGTGACTATTAAACATGAAAAAATGTAGTTGACACTTGGTATTCACTATTTTAGGTAGGTCGATATCTTTCGATTAGATTATTAATCGACAAGTCGAATGACCAACAATGATCCATGCATAATGTTTGTGAGGGTTTATGTAATCTTTACAAAGAATTTGTGTTCTCTACACTTATAACATCTCAAAGTACATGTTCAACCTTGTGGTATCCATGTGAATTATCATAGGACCTTATGGTATGTAGTGAATAACTTTAACACTACACATGCATACCTAAGCTTTAGATGATGTGGATCAACTGTTGACATTGTACACCAATTATATAACCTCATAGTACCTATGTACCCTATCAAAATACTACACATAATATGATTTAGGTCATGTACACCACATAATGGTTTCATAACTCAACATCCACATGTTTACTCCTTGTTGTTATGCAACATGATAGATGTAACTTTCTAACTTTGCATCATGTCAAATAAATTTTCAACATACCATAATATTGTAAGTTCAACCATCATCCATGCAGGAAGATAAACCACCAATTCCTAGGAAAAATATGAACTATTTTGTAACCGATCACTTTCATAAATATTTCCTTGTAATAATGTATATATTCTACTTGTTTGACCCACAAGGTATCATAGATGAGAGAGATCACACAAGTAGATAATAGGTTGTTAGAATGCCCTGAGTACCTTGCATCTCATAATTTTTTTGAGCTTATGTCTAATCTATGTAAATTATATGAAGTGTTTCCCCTTTTAATCACATGATCTAGCATTTCAAACTTTGCTTCACATTGTACACATTTGTAACTTTCTCTATTCTTCATATTAAATATAAGTTACACCATTGTGAAAATACTTCCATATTAAAATGTGTTTTGGTTTATTGCTATTATAATTTTTCTTCTATGCTTCCAAAAATCTGTAGCTTAGTGTCAAGCTCAAGGTTGTTCATATAATGACAACCTAGGCTACATAGTTCATATCATTAGTTTAGAGCAAGGGATCTCATATGCTTATAAACACATAAGCACAACATAAGAAATAAGGATTACTAGTTGTTTTGTTTCATAGTACCTAGAAAAATTTATATCAAGGCCCATATGGATGACACCTATAAAATATTCATTAATGAATCCTCAGTGATCTAAAATCTCATTTAGGAAGCCCTTGAGGAGCAACACCATGAACTCTTTGGATAGTTTTGTGAAATCAAAACTACTCCTTATTTTCACAACTTGATTATGCATCATTTCAATAATAAAGACCTTTCAAAGAGCAAGTCAATCCCAAAATTATAGCATTTAAAGGTAAAATTCAAGCCACAACATCAGATTGTTAGATTCAATAAATTGAACCCTACTTCTTGGTTTATTGCTTTGCTAAAATAGATAACATTATATTCAAAGTGTTGAAGATGTCTATTTTAGTATCCAATTGATGGGAACCTTTAATGGATACTTTGAGAAATAATTGGATCCCAATGAGACTTGGAAGTCAATTTCAATGCCTTTAAGGAGAAGTATCATCCCCTCAGGTGCTATGACAAAGAATACATAAAGTTCTAACAATTGCACTAGTGTAAGTAGCAATTGGTTGAGGCTTATACCAATAAGTCTCATGACTAAATTACACATGTATGTGAGGACATTATAGGGAAATGTAAGGTGATAAAGTAAATATGTATACTCTCACCTTATATTTATGTAAAGTTGGATTCCTTTACTTTTGATGCATTAGGGAAAACATACTGCAACACCACCAAGATCAAATCCAAGGTAAAGATGAAGCATACATTTTCATCTTCATCTAGTGTCATGTAAAAGAGCCATCCCATGAACAACGTGCCATATAACCATTCCACACACAATAAAAAAAATCACGTAAAAGGGATGGTATCCTAATAAGGCTACACAACACAAAAAATTTAATATCTTCTACACTTGATAAAGGTAGAAAGAACAAAGGTGATAAATGGTGTCATCAACACCACACAAGCTCACACAATGACTTTGAATGTCATGCAAAATAATATTATATTATGAAGAATATTTAATGTCCCATGCCAATATATAACACTAATATAGGCACAACTCATCAAAACACAAACACCACTATTAAGGGTAAATAGGGTCTCTTTCACACTAACGTTTTGGTGAAATGTCAGCCTTTGCATTTCATCATTGATAGTGGTGGCCAAAATAACATCATTACATTAGATAAAACCCATCACTTAAGCCTTATATATAAAATCTTAGACCATAATATTTGGTATTTTTTCAAGGGGAACAATATACGGGTCCTTAAAAATTACATGTTCCAATACAATGTCAAACATATGGAGGACATAGTAACTTGTGATGTCACTCTATTAGAGTTATTTGATATCTTGCTTAGAAGGTGATATGTGTTTAATTGAGATGCTATATATGAAACAAAGCTAAGCTATAGAAGTGGAATGTTCATGCCAAGGATCACTTCTTCAACCTCTTAGAGTCACCTCCAATGACCAAACTCACTTTGGTCTCTGTAAAAAGATGTCAAAAGTTCATCTTATACATGCAACAATTAGTGCTCTTCATGGTTTGCCCATAATAATATATGAAACCAGTAAAATGTGCATCGGTATCATGCCATGTCATGCAATCATCTTCGTAGCAATAACAACTTGAAAAATTATCATAACAACTTGGAGACATCACAAAATTGAATGGCCTTCCTATTGTGTGGTAAAGTAACACATTGATTTTGACCGTAAATCCCCTCTTCCAAAAAATCCATGGTCTTTTAGGTCAATTTATGATAATGATGAAGTCTAACACTAAACACAAGAGATTGTTGAAAAGGACAAGATCAAGCCTAGATATTATCCTTATTAAAGCCTGAAAATTCTTACACCAAAGAAAGATTGCACATAGTGCTTGTGCATAAAATATTGTGCTACATGATAACAATGAAGAATCAGAACCCATTGTTGTGTATTGAAAATATTGTAGACCAGTTCTAAAGTGCACAATACTTCACCCAAATTGAATTTGATTTATCATCAACACCATTCCATCCTTAAGTAACATTAAAAATGAGGGAAGGACTATAAAAATAGTTGATTATTCATTTCAAAATTTATAATGCACGAGAAACATTCATGAGCTTGATTTATGACCTACTCAAGTTTGCCACTAAATTCATTATTGTATGCTTTAATGACATCTTCCTCTTCAACAAGACTTGGGAGGAGCATCTGGAGTACATCTCGCATGTCTTATACACATTTCCCAAACATATGTTGCAAGCAAACTTAGCAAAGTGTAAATTTAGTATCACATAAATACATTATTTAAACTACATTATTGATGGGAAAGACATTCATGTAGATATATAAAAGATCAATGTAATCCAAAACTAGCAAAATCTACACAATCTTACGAAACTAAGGATTTTTCTTGGAATTGCTAACTTTTACCACAATTTTTTTCTTGGTTTCTCATATATAACATGGTCAACTGGTGAGATCATGTGCACCAAAGCAACATTTCACTTGATACCTAAAAAATAACATGAATTTCAAGGATTTAAACAATTCTACTATGTAACACATATTTGTTAGAGTATCTTATTAGTCATGCTTGCTAGGCTCTAGGTATTTGTGTTTACCTAGTTTTGTCCTATGTGGGGTTTGTCACACATTGCCTAGTTTAGACTGCATATTGCTTTTCCTTGCCTATATAATAAAGTGATATTATTTGTAATATGTACATGATTTACATGCTTCATGATCCTTTTGCATATCCTTTATAATGCTTTTATGAATAACAATTGTTTTGTTTACAAATGGTTTTCTTTTTTGAGTGTATGCTGAAGCATCAATGGCTATGGTAATGAGCTCTTAGAGAGATCTTGGCTGAAGATTTTTGATAAATCTTTAATTGTATCAAAGATGGGATGTCACCTATAAACCCTTACTGAGATTTTGCTAGATGAAGGCGATCAAATGGACATTGAGCTATCAAAAAGATGATAAAAGTTCAACTAACAGATATGGTCATTGTACCAAGCATCTGTAGAGATGAGTAGAACTATCCAAATGAAAAAAGCACCGAGTTTGTGAATATATCACTGCAACTTTGTTGAATGTTGTAGACCCTGATCCAAACATTGCACATAGTCCATAGGAACGCTGTGGCCACAACTCCAAGATGCAGAGCCTCCACTTGGTTTGTCAAAAAAATCACAAAGTGAATAAGGGATTTTTTTTGAATTTAGTTGGATTAAGGAGATTCAAAGTTTCCTGCCAGTTCCAATGAGTGGTTGGATGGATAGGTCCACTTTAGCCATCATACTTTTTTTTAATTTTAATGCAAATTTGATTAAATAGGCCTTATTGACGAGAACATAATTGTTTAATAAATTTTGATTGGTAGCTCAAAATCGAGTACCATTTTTTTCAAAAGTTCATGTTTTTGAATTTCACACAAATTAGGACTATTTACATTGTAAAATTCATTAAAATATAAAGTGTTTCATTCTGGGGGTCTCTTCGCATTATTTTTGATACCTTTACTTATGGTTTGTGGTGACATTTTAGTGGTGACACATTTGATATGTTATGAGCATTTGTTGAGGGAATATTTCTTGTTTTATACATACCTTATCTCTTTTATTTGTCAGAGATTTGAGGGTGAGGTCCGGTCTAGCAGGAGGTTAGACCCCCTCATAGGCAACACAAAATTCCTTCTTGCTTCTTCTAGATTACATTATCATTGTTTGTTGCACTCATAGATGCATTTTTGGTTGAGTCTAACATCTTATTGTTGAGTATGCATTATCACTACTAGGAGTTTCTTATGCTATATGCCCTGCATTGTACTTCATGTATGCACTATCTTAAATGAATTTTTGGTTGAGGCCTATCTCCTTTTACATGTGTTTTGCACATTGTTATTTTTGGATATTGATTCTTTTCTAGTGTGTTTGCATACATTATGGCTATTTCAACCATTTAACACACTCTTCCATCAACCTACGACATGCATTATTACTTTGACACACTAGTAGTTTATGTCATGTCTCCTAGACGCCCTTTTCTTAGTGCTTTACCTTCTTCTATGAGGACACATCTTCACTCCCTTATTTTTTGAGCATCTCTCTTGATGGATTATTTGATAGGTCAATAGTCTCCTTGTTTGGAGCTATTATGGTGAAGCCTAGTGTCTTCCTTGTTTCTATCTGGTGTTTTTGTGTCTGAGTTATATTATACTTGCATTCATTTATAAAGTGCCATGGAGGGTTTCTGATTCAACCTAGTCTACCTTCATGCATTTGTGTGTTCTATTCTAGGCACCTTTTCACTTCATCAGTTGCTTGTCTCTTCCATCACCACCATGGGCCATCATTTTTGAGACTTTTTATATATTTTCGACACCTTTTAGACAATTGATAGTCTTCCATAGCTTGAGTGTATCTATTCTAGTGAATCCCAATGTCATTTTATTTTTTTTAACTATTTGATAGTCTCTTTCAATGTGATATGGAGCTATTCTAGTGTAACAGTGTCAACTTATTCGATGTTCGAGTAGTGGAATTGAACCACTCATGTAGATCTTTTTTTCTCCACTTCACCTAGTCAGTAGTATGGGAGATGTGATGTAAATTCTACTTCTTAGAGTTGAGCATTCCTTGCACATGTAGTAATCTTTTGTACTTTCATCACCACTAATAGTATTCTTGATTAAAGTTATTTTGGTGAAGCCCTGTGTTAGTTATTTTTTGTGATCAAGTAGTGGATTTAGACCACTCATGCAGATTAAGTTCATTTTGTGACTTGTGAGTATTTGGAGTGCGGACTAATTCAACATCATCTTTGGAGGGGCTTTCTAGCTCTCTTCTTCTTTTCTCCCTTTTGGGGGGAAATTTTTCCTTCAAATTTTCTCTTTTTTCTCCACTTTATGAGAGTTATGTGTATTTTACTCTTTTGTGTGCTTTTTGTATTACTCCTTTGTACATGGGTATCTTATTTAGGCATTTTATTTGCCAAAACCCATATGAGGATTGTTAATTGACTCCATGGCCTTTTTGGTGATTATTATAGTGACACTAGTGTGATATCCCTACTAGTGACACCGGTGTGGCAGCCCCACCAGTTTGTGTGCTCACTTCTCACCATCTTGTTGGAGGGTGTTCAAGTGATGCTTCCTCACTTTCATCATTATACCTAGTACTTTGGAGTGTATTGTTTGTGTTTAGTGATCCTCGTATGCAACATCATTCCTGCTTTGACTTCGCAGTTACAACAATTTGACATCTATGTACTCTGACATAATGGATTGACGTCCATAGGGACACATGGTTCACACTGCATCTTCTATAGTTATCCTCTAGCTTTATTTGAGGAGGGGGTGTTAAGAGAATCTTAATACTCATGCTTGCTAGGCTCTAGGTATTTGTGTTTACATAGTTTTATCCTATGTGGGTTTTGTCCCACATTACCTAGTTTAGCTTGCATATTGCTTTGCCTTGCCTATATAAGCAAGTTTTATTATTTATAATATACATTATTTACATGTTTCATTATCATTTTTCATATCCTTTGCAATGATTTTATGAATAGCAATTATTTTATTTACAATTGGTTTTATTCTTTGAGTGTATGCTGAAGCATCAATGGCTATGGTAATGAGCTCTTGGAGAGGTCTTGGCTGAAGAGTTTTGATAAATATTTCACTTTTCTATAAATGTTTAACATTGTTCACTCCTTAGAGATTCACACTGATGCATTTGACTATGTAATCAATACAATACTCAGACATGTAAATTATGTTGTCTATTAGATACATTCAACAACATGGTTCAATAAATTACTCCAACTATGAGAATGTGTATCACACCATCATGCAAGTAGTAAATCAATGACTCTAGTATATCATGGTAACGAGAAAATCATCCATTTGGATCATAATCCACTTCAGTTCCTACATATACAAAGTAATCTCAAAACACATCACATGTACTTAATGACCAACTTGTAATAGTTTTATTGAACTATAAAGTAGAATAATGGAAAATATAAGAAGGCAATATATCACCTTAGTTAACCATTGGTGCAAGAGCTCATCATAGTACTTGACACACATGGTAATAACTTATAAGACTAGGTATCTATCTACTCAACAGAAAATGATTTCATAGAAGCCTAAAATTCCCTCATGCAAGGTCAATATGTTTGTAATTTCCACATGTCTAACAAGCTTCCATACAACATTATACATATTTGCATTCTTAATGACACACCTCATCAAACACTCATTTAGGAGGTGAAATATGCAAAGATAACAAGACACTTCGATGCTACCAAGACATTGGTAGTGCTTAAACAACACATCTATTGGCCTTATATGCAAAAAGACATTAAACATCACATCAACTCTTCCATTCTATGTTGCATAGCCAAGCCCACAAACAAAAATATGAGAATTTACACATATTTGTTGATTCCATCTAGACCATGGGAATCTAAGTATGGATTTCATGATTGGACTATCTATCACGAAGCACATGAATGAATCTATTTTTCATTTTAGTGGATAGGTTTCTAAAATGGCCATCATGGTTTCCTGTAAGAAGAGCATCAATGCACAAGTAACTATGTGCTCTTTCTTTTCCATGTTTGGGTCCATTTTGTTATATTAGCATCCATTGTGTTTAACCATGACCCATGGTTTTTCAATCATTTCTGATAAACTTTGTGGGATATTATTGATACATTTGAACTGTTCTACCAATTTTCATCTACAAACAAACAAATAAATTGAATTTATCATTCACAAACTTTTTCATTCATTGCACATGTAAAATAATGTGTATCCATACACTTAGGATGATAATATGTTTTGCATTCAAAATTTCTATCATAGAGCTTGTCATAGTTCTACATAACATGGTCCATTCTAGACATATCTTGGCTTCTAACTAGAACACCACTAGAAATATCATAGTGCATACCATTTGAAACAAATTCACAAACATAGGAAAATGAAGTGGACAAAGAAAAATAGTTTATGTAGCACCTCAAGAATACTCATCAACACATTCAATAGATACTTTTGTGTCAACAACTGAAGTAAAAATAGAAGCATGGTGCACACTACACACAACATGAGTTCAATGTGGGAAATAAAGTTTGGTTATTTATTCATAAGGAATGCTTCAAGGGTCCACAATGCAAGATCAAGAATCAATGTTATTTTCTATAAACCATACTGCACGTAGTGGGAAATAACACATTTATTCTTGACCTATTGTAGTACTAGGGTTTCCATCCAGTCTTTAATGTGGAACTCGTTAAGCCATATTTTCCACCTTTGCTTGAGCCAACAATAACCCAACATCCTTCTATTTTGGATCCTAAACTCTTGCACACAAAACCAAAGGATCATATCATCGAGGTGATAAAAACAAACCCCTACCAAGGTACACATTAGTTGTTTTTAATGGTCAACGTAGTGGAATACACTGATTAGGGTAAGTGGTACGGTCTTCAACAACTTCAAGTTTCATTTCCAAAGCTAACCAAAGATGCATTGGGGAGCATTGCTCCTTAAAAAAGGGTGAATGATCATGTATAAATTTTGTTAGGGTTTGTGCACTCTTCATAAGGAATTTGTGTTTCCTATACTTGTGGCATCTTGTGGCATGCAAAAAACCTTGCGATGTCAATGTGAGCTATTGCAACACCTCGCAACATGCCACACAAAACTCCATCACTATGCAAGCATATCTAAGCTTTGTTCACTACACAACAATTTTATAACCTTGTGGTACATCTATGTGATACCACAATGCTAAACAAAATATTATGCATGTCCCTTGCACCACGTACTGGTCTCATAACTCAACTTCCATGTGTCAACTCTCTGTTACCAAGTGACACTATATATGATTGTTCCATGTCAGAAAACTTGTTAGCATATCGTGACACTATATATGTTTGTGCCATGTCAGAAAACTTGTTAGCATACCGTGACACTGGATGTCCAACCATCACACCTAACATAAGGCAAACCATCACCCAAGCAAAAGATGAACCGTTTTGTATTTGTTCACTTCTGTAACTGCATTTCTATAAGTGTATATATTGTAACTCCCTGACCCACAAGAGATCAAAGATGAGAGAGATCACACATGTCAAATCAATTTCTTAAAAATCCAATTTTTTTAACTTAAAATATTTCTTAGTAATTGAAGGTTATAACTTAAAATGCATGATATTTTCTACTCGGATTTTTCTTTTAATTGAACAATGGGCAAGCGCAAAACCTAAAAATGGTCAATCCAAGAACCAACTTCAGTTATCTAATAATTTAAAACTAAAGGAAGAGCAGCGGTGCTTTTCTGCCACTTCATTTGAGGAGGTTGAACAAATTTTGAGACAATTTGCGTCCAGGACTTTACACGCAGAGATAATAAGATATTCAGATGGTTCCTTTGGCATCTTTTCACGGTACCTGGAGCTCTCAAACACGGAGAGGAGAGGCAACATCACCACAACCAAATGGACAGCAAGAGGAAGAATTAACTTTCATGGAACAAGCATGCGGCGTGGCAGTAACGGCCATTTTCTTTGTGAGGCTCATGTGGAACATGCTGAAGATGAAGCTGAAACCTGTAGATTCAACTTATATACATATATTTTTTAATTTCCTTTACAGGTGAACTATTAAATTCCCTTTAAGGATCTGTTTATTTTTACATTTGCACAGCTTAGTGTATTCATGTGTTTAGTGTATTGTTTTTTTCCTTGAGATTCGCATATCTTTATACCATTCCCTCTATTTAAGAGACAAGAAAATGGTTTTGATCGTCCTCAATTTCCTTTTTGAGTTGGGTTGAATGGAGCTTTTAAGTTAAGGATTTTTTCAAAATTTAGTTCTATCCATTAGCAGCTACTTTGAAGGATATAGCTTCAACTTTATTGTGAATGGAATAAATAGTTATTCACAATAATTAAAATTTGCAATATTATGGAAAGGATTATAGTTTGATTAAGAGGATGATGATTTATAATTTATTTCAGTATAAAAAAATTGAAACATAAATACTGAATTTCAAAATAATTCTAATAAAATAAAACCCTTAACTTTTGATTAATTTTACTCAGACAATTTTTATTTACATGTATACTTATAATCAACTGCATACAAATAGAGATAACTCAGACAATCTTCATTTACATGTATACTTATAATCAAGTACATAAAGATAGAGATACTCATATGTATTGTAACTCAGAAAATCAAAGCAAAAAAATAAAATTACAGGATTTTTTCAAGGCAATTTCAAACCGAAATTATTTTAGGTTTTCTAACCATTTTTTAAATGAAGAAATAAACAATTTAATTACAACCATGGAAAGGATTTTTTAAGAGAATATTCTCACATGTTTTTTATTACTATTATACATAAAATAAAATTAAGACTTGGATATCTTTTTAATATATAAAACTAAAGACGAAGGGAGTGTAATTTAAAGTCGACATACTTTCGTGGAAGTAAATTGACCTAATCTTAAAAGGAAATAAAACGAGTTTGCAGTCAGAAATACATCAATATCTTATCATAAAAGGTTCAATATTAAATGTGATGAATTTTATATGAGAAAGGCTCAATATTGAGAGTGACGAATTTTATATGAGAGAACATTTAATAATAAAAGAGTATAATTCATAATTATGTTAATGTAGAGAATTGTCTACATTTTTTTTTAAGGTTTATATAAAAAAGATATAGCAATTAGTTTTGTTATAATTTTTGAAAAATATTTTTGTGAATTATATAAGTATAATATAGTTGTAATAAATTTGTCTTTGAATATTTGTTAAAATTGTTGAAAAGTATTTTTGTGAATTACATGAGTACGATATAATTGTAGCAAACTTGTCTTAAATTTACAAACATGCAACATCAATGTAATGGAATTGACAATAGATTTCTCATTGTTAACGTTCACTTTATATATATTCTTTGTATCAGTTTAGGGCATGTGGAATGATAGTGGAATGTGTTGCTTCACAAATTTCTTAGTTTGCCTTGTCTTATAACCTTTCTTGCATCCATTGACATTGAAACACATAGCAGGCTCATATTGGCTCACAATCGGAGCTAACAGAGTTGATTTTATCTTTTTGAATGACTTTATTGGGCTTTGCATGGATTTGTGGATTTATTTATTTCTTTCATTTAAAGTTCTTTTTGGCATTTGCAACTTTGAAATTATGTTTGTTATGGCCCCATGACAAAATATGTGTAATGAACCTTTGTCATTTCTTTACTTTATCGTTCCCAATGGGATTGAGACACGTGTTTGCTTTTGATCGACTCGTAGTCACATAGTTCATAGAGACTTTTTTTCACTTTTGCTATGCATGGATGCGTTGGGTTGTTTAAATCATTATTATAATCCCACAAGTCTACTTTATATTATTTTACATACAAAAAATATATGGGTCATTGTTAAAAACATTAATAAAACATACACATAACACTTTTATAAAATTTGAAATATACAATATAAGATGTGTGGTAGTCATTCACGGGCCTTAACTTCATACATTAATAGAGTGGATTTTGTGTTTTGAAGTGGTGGTGAATGCATTGGTTATTGAAATCTATATAATGTTTCCACACATCTATAACTCCTGCATACAAATAAATAAAACCGTGATCATATCCTTAACACTTTTAATAAAACTTTGAATATTAGAAGGGAACATGGGGCAAGTTTGTCACACAGTCATGAAGTTAAATATCATCAAATCATTGTGGCCATATGGTATTCCAATAGACTCACAAAGTCACGAAGGCCACAAAATAAAATTTAGTTTTGGACTAGAAAGAGGATCCATGAATGAGTTAGGTTATATAATTTGTTTTATATAGTGAACAAGTCCATGCAACACAAAGGTCACAAGTGTAAAAAATCAAAACAAACCTTAGGCTTATGATATATTAAAGAGGCCACTGTAGACCTAGGTTTATAAAAAAATATTTACATGGTTAACTAGATTAAAACCTAAAATTAGGTTACCATGTGAAGTGAAACTAAAAAGAGTATATTGGGATAACAAATAGATTCATTAGTAAAATTTGCATCTTAATTTATGACAAAATAGTATTTATTTTTTATTGAAGAAATAGGGTGTGTTGGTTACAACATATGTGCTATAAAAAGTTAGTGTCAACCCTTTCAACTATTATTCCCATACTTTATTCCTTATACATGTTTTATTAAAAGTTAACAAAAATTTATTTCATTTGATTTCCAACTCATTAAGGAAGAAGACAAGTTGATTCAAAGTATGGAGATTAAGGTTTCAGAGATAAAATTAAGTAGAAGGAAGGGCCTATGGTATTCCCCCAAGATTCTTAACATTTAGTTTTCAATGAAACCCTTAAGAACATCCTAGGTGTTGTTGTGGCTAATAGGGTGTTAATGGATGTCAAATTAAATTTTTTCTTATTTGTGTAGTAAAGTTAGTTTTTACATCCCCATTGAGTCTCATTTTTCGTACTGAGGTTGGCTATATTTCTTCTTATTTTTTCTAATATGAAGCATTTTTAAATTTTTTTTAAAGACGTGTTATAAAATAGCCTGTATTTAAATATGATTGTATCTACAAATAGCTCAAGGGATTTAGCCACAATGAAACTAATAAATGTGGAAATTACATGGGACTATGGATGCGTTATTTTAAGGGTCTCAATGTAATTTTTGGATTGTGTCCATTAGAAGGTGGCATTAATAACATAGTTATAATGCCAACACCCTATTTTATGAAGGCAACATGGATCTTAAGGGGTGTTGAAACCCTATTCAATGGGCACTTCATTATTATATATTTATAATATTGTATGACTCATGACCTCATGATCCTGTGTTGATCTCTGGTTCTCTTTGATGGAATTTTAATTAAATAACAAATTATGGTTATCCATCTATAGTCGTCATGTGAGTTTTTATGTCTACATGAATTTGTGATTGGAGGACACAAACCAAGGTAGTCAACTCAAAATATTTGAAAGATACCCACATCAAAGTCAAAAAATTGTGTAATTAATATTTTTGCAATATTTTTAAGATTTATTTATTAAAGTGTGGCTAAAATTTTGAAGGCCACCCACCAAACACATGAATTAGACAAGTGAAAATTTGGATGGAGTAGTATCGATTGTACCATGTTGTAGAGGCCACACATTTTCAACCACCACAATGCTTGATAATGTTGATTCACATGTTGGGAAAATAGACTGTGTTATCTAGGAGCATGAGATATTTCCATGTGGAAAATATCCTAGTGCTTGAAATATGTGAATTTATTGGCTTACTATCTTTTTTTTCATTTTACTCTTTCCAAATTTAGTTCACATGTTAACTTAGTTTAGACTTTAATTTTATCAATTGGCCAGATAGTAATCTTTGTCAAAACCTAAGTCTATTGTGGACACTTTTAATACTTAAGTCCTATGGTTCATTTTAATTTTAAATTATTGATATTCTTTGTGTTACACAATATCGATCACTAATTTATTTATTTTTGGCTTCCATGGCTTCATGAGTCCATTATACTTGCCACATGTTTTTGTTTTGCCATAGGATTCAAGTTGTATTTAAATATTCATGATTATGTTTGATTGTGTGATTGTATTTGAATATATGACTGTTGTTTGACTGACACATGATTCTTTTTATGGTTGAATGTTTTTATATTAATCATTTTTTGTTGCATTTAATGCCTTCACAGATCTTTGAGTATGTCTTGTCTTGTAACCTTTTTTCTATCCATTGATAATGAAACATGTAGCATCCTCTTATTAAATCACAACCATGAAGCTAATGGATTAATTTGGCTTTGTGTGGACCCATGAACTTATCACTTTCATTTCATGTTATCTTTGGCATCCATAATTTTGACTTTATATCTAATGCAACCATGTGGAAAAATCTATGAAATACATCCTTACTTGAGTTGTGAATATTTTTTACTTATTTAATTTATTTTTTTGAATGGGATTGAGATACATGGCCTCTTTTTTGATGTAAGCACAGACATGGTATCCACCTAAGGATAGGCTTGAATATACAATGTTTAGATATTCACTCAGACAAAGACATAAATTTAGACCAAACATGCAGGCATCAATAATACTTTGAACTTTTGTATTATCATTCATTTAAGCATTAAAATGGTTGGATAATATATAGAAAATCACAATGCCATGTAGAATTATTTTCCAAGATAAAATGTGAAAAAATAACTAAGTCTACTCTACTCTACTCTACTCTATCCCTACTCCACAAAGTTTTCCCCTTTCATAAACTAACTTATATGACTTAATCAGAGTATTCCTCTGACATTAACAACTTAATTGGGTGTCTCTTAAACTTATATAACATTACACAAACATTCATTATTTGGTCAACCTTTAGTATTTAATATCAACACATAACTATCAGTAACTATCAAAAATTATTAGGTCATGTTTCATGTTGAACAATAGTTAGAAAAACCACCATAATTTCACCATCATTAATTCAATTGACATAAAATTTGAAATATAGATTGTATAATAAATTTTACATAAACACTCTAGATGATACCATATAAATATTAACACATGTTATTTCATGTAAATAACAACCTTGCCCAGTGTCACAAACTAGACATATGATGTTTCAAGTTGAATGATAGTTACCAAAATTAACACAAATTTAACCCAATTTATCCAATTGATCTAAAATTTGAAAAATAGCATTATAAATAAATTTAATATCAACCCACAAAATTTGGTAACCTAATTCATCCCTAGGATCTTATACAAGGTAATGAACCTTAGGTAAACTAGATAGATGCAATTTCTGGTTGAATGATAGTTAAAAAAACTATCATAACTTTTCTACCACTTATCCAATTAAGCTAAAATTTGAAACATAGATTTTAGACTATAAATAATGTCACATATAAAAAATTAGTGACCTAACTATTATCAAAGTCCTTCAAAAATATCATGAACCATTTATTAGTTGTTATATGGTATGAATCAAAAAAATTTAATCATCCAATTTTTATTCCAAATTTTTTGAAACTAAATAAACCTATTTCCATTGTAAAATTCAGTACACCTCTCTAGTGACTCCAAATGATTTGAAGTTTTAGGCAGAGGTTGTAAGTTTCAGGTTCTATGGTCGCACCAAGTTTCATCATCCAATTATTTCCATAGTATTACCGTAAGGAAATATCATAATAGTGTAATAATTGTTACACCTCTACGGCAATTCCAAATGATTTGAAATTTTGTGTAGAGGTTGTAAGGGTAAATTTATATGATCCCACGAAGTTTTATCATCCAATTATTTTAAAAAAATTACCTCAAGTAAGGAAAATTTCTATCATTATAATAATTAGTATACCTTCATGGTAAATCCAAATTATTTAAAACATGGTACAAATGTTTTGAGTGTCATATTATATGACCTTAAAAAATTTCAACATCTGAATTTTAATGCTTTTCAAGAACCATTTCTGACAAATGCCCATATCTTAACAATCCATGTAGACTGATAGAAACATATAGAATATATTTTCACTTTGTATATGATAAGGAATAATTTTAAAACATCATTATCATTGGTTAAAAATCTTAAACAAACAAGGCCACAAATACAAACCAAAATAAAAACCTAAGCTAACATATTTTTGATTGATGCAAGATTGTCCTTCACCTTGGATGCTCCTATATCAAACATCTAGGGTAATGAAAATGTCCATGAGCTCCTACTCATGAACCTAATATGAGATTATGTATAGTTTTAACATGTTTTACAACTTCATATGCACTCATCCAAATCACATTTTCAATTGATACATCCTTCCATTTGACCAAGTACTCATAATACTCATTTTATCTTGTCTTCTTGCCAATACGAATGTCTAGAATGGATTCCATTTACTCTTTAGATACTAGAAACAACTAATCTCTCTAATACATGATTGAAAAAACCATGTTCTCAATCATTTATCCCTAAATTTATGTGTACAAATATTTTATATTAAATATATATGATATGCCTACTCCATCCGACAATTTTATTAAGCATTAACTGATAACTTCCTCAAAATATTTCAACGAACAATCTTCTTCCACTTAAATTTGTTGTACTCACCTTTTAGAAACATCTCTTTGTGAAAATTTGATGGAACTAAGTCTCCAAGCTCAAAATTTAATTCTCTCATTTGCATATCAACATGCTGCTTGTATTTTCCAGCACTCTCTTTAAGTTTCTTATTGACTTCCTTATGCACATCATGCATAACTTGAGCATAGTATTCTCTTTTCACACTTATCCTACTCATATTAGTGGTACTCCTCAACTCACATACACCTCTAATCCTTAACTCACATACACCTCTAGAGCTGTTTCCATACACTATTTAAAAAGTATTGAAACATGTACTTCAATTGACCAAGTCATTATAAGTAAACTCTGCTTGTGCCAACATTAAATATCATTATTTGGGATTTTCACCAACTAAAAATCTCAACAAATTTTCAATACTTTGATTCAAAACCTTTGTTTACCGATATATTTGAGGGTGAAACGCTGATCTAAAGTCTAAACTTGGGTCCAACTTCTTCCATAGTGGTCTCCAAAAGTTTCCAACAAACTTTGTATCTCTATTTGATAAAATACTCCTTAGTAACCCATGCCATCTCATAACTTATTAAAAAAGCAAATTTGTAATATGTGTGGCATCACTAGTCTTTTTACATGATAAAAAGTGAGTCATCTTATTAAAAAAAAAAAAAAAAAACAAAAAAAAAACAAATATGGAATCATTACCTCATTGTGTTCTTGTAAATCCAAAAACAAAGTCCATACTCAATACATCCCATCGTTTATCAGCAATAGGAAATAGTTGATACAAACCAACATTCTAACTTTTACCCTTAGCATGTTGGAAAACTCTACACTTCTACACAAACTTCTTCACATATGTACTCATATAAGGTCAATAGTACTTGTCATTCAGTTGCACCAAAGTATTATTATAACTAGAATGAATGAATAAACCTCCATTATGTTTTTATTTCAATAGGCTCTCTCTCATGGAACCTTGAGGCATAGATAACTTATTCTCCTTGAACAGTAATCCATCTTGAATCATATACTCTTATCATAGAGTTATGTTTTTTTTCATTGGATTTTTGCATGCCATCTATGCATCTCAAATACAACTCTATCATTGATTCAAATCCAATTACTTTCACCCTCAACTCATTCACTAATAGAGCTCACCTAATTAAGGCATCCACTACCTTATTGGACTTTCCATTTATATGTTTCAAATTAAAAGAATAGTTTGGATTAAATTTTACCCATTTCATGTGTCGATGATTTATCTTACCTTGGCTATTTATGAACTACAAAGCATGATTATCCTTATAAAAAATGAACTCCTTTGAAAACAAGTAATACCACCACTTATTGAGAGCTTGTACCATTGCATATAATTCTTGGTTGTATGTTAAATACTTTATTTTAGTCTCATTTAAATTCTCATTGAAATAGGCAATGGGATTACCTCACGACTCAACACCACTCCTATAACTATTCTGCTTTCATCATAATCAGCCTGAAACACTAGCTGTTCCATCACCTTTATCTTAAAAAACTAAAAATTATTCTCTATTGCAACATTCCACTAAAATTTCTTCTGATATCCCTTCATAGTCTCCATGATGGGTGTACATATGCTGCTGAAGTTTTTGATAATTTTTTTTAGAAAATTGTCAACCCATGGACAATTCTTGCTTCAAAGATACTCTTTAGTGAAGTCCAATCTAAAATTTCCCTCACCTTATCAAGGTCTGTATTCAACCCATCATTTTATAATACAAATATAAAATATATAAACTCATATTGCATGAAGCTACACTTATTTAATTTTATCAGTAATTTCTTGTCCATTAGCTTATCCAAAACTACTCAAAATTATTCAAATGCTCCTTCTAAAAATGACTTAAAATTAGAATGTTATCCAAATATACTATCACAAACTTACCCATGAAAGCTATCAACACTGTGTTTTTGAGTCTCATGAATGTATTTATAACTTTTGACAAACTGAATGGCATGACCAACCACTCATATAACTTTTCATTCATCTTGAATGCGGTATTCCACTCATCACCTTCTCTTATGCAGATTTGATGATATTTGATCTTAAAATTAATCGTAGTGAAGCATCTTGATCTACTCAAACAATCTATTAAGTCATCCATTCTTAGAAATGGAAATATATACTTGGTGATCATGTTTATTGCACATGAATCTATACAAATTCTCCACTCTCCACATTTATTTTGTGCCAACACAACTATAAATACACATGGGGTCATACTCTATTGAATTAACGCCTTATTCAGTAAATTCTACAACTACTTATTTATCTCCTCATTCTCCATTTGATTCAACCTAATGGCTATTTTTTTAATCAAAATTCCTCCTAACACCAAATCCATATGATGATTAATACTTATTAAAAGTGGTAGTCCATTTGGTAATTCACTTGTCACAATATTAGCATAATATTTCAACATATTTTGAATTTTAATAGGTAGGTCAGTTACCATGGTGGTTTTCATAATTTGCACAGGGTTTGAAATTAGTGCAAATCAAGTTTCTTCCTCTTTGGCCACCTTCAAAAACTCTTTACCAGATACCAACATCACTTTGGAACTGCTCTCCACCTCATATCCTTTATCCTTCAATGGACTCAATGTGAATCTCTTTCCATCCTTCATAATGGTGTAGGTGTTTGCTCTTCCATCATGCAGGACTCTCCTATAAAACTACCATGGCATATCCAATATAAAATGACACACATCCATGGGAATGATGTCACTTAAAAATTCATTATTGTATGAACCATTCTAAAAATTCACAACACAATGATCATTCACTAGCACTTGGTGTCCCTTAAGCAACCAAGAAACCTTGTATGGTGTAGAATGTGTCAATCATTTCAGTGCAAGTTTTTCCACCATTTCTTGAGAAAATACATTATTTCATGCTACCAATATTAATCACAAATTTAAAACACTTACCTCCATATTTAAAAATATTTTAGAACAAACTCTTTCTCTGTGATAGTTCATTCACTTCCTTGGTTAGTTTCAATAACACTCTATTCATTAATAGAGCCTCTCCTTATTCTGTATCTTCTATATGCACTAGATATCCAATGCTCTCCTCATCTCCAATGTCTATATGAGTTTTCCATTCAACTCTCTTACTATTATTATAAGGGTGTTTTGGACAATCTTTCTCTTTATGACACACATACTTATTACATCTAAAACACTTACCTCAAAAACCTATGCCTCTACCTCATCCGTAGAAGCCTCTTCATTTAGAAGGGTATCCTCTTCTCTAACTTGAGTTATAATTTTGTGAACTTCTCACCTCTCCACCATTATTTTATTTACCTCTTTCACTATTGTTTTGTCCTCCTCCTCTTGAAGACCTTCCTCTACCTCTAGACTTTGATTGTTACTTCCTCGTCAGTTTCTCTTCTACCTCAATGAACATTAATATGCTTCCTTTACAGTTCTCATGTTCAAAAAACTAATTTCATAGTGTATGGTAAAATGAAATCCATTAACATACATTGATACCTTATTGTGATCATCTTATGTATGTC
This sequence comes from Torreya grandis, assembly GCA_037957365.1. Taxonomy (NCBI): domain Eukaryota; kingdom Viridiplantae; phylum Streptophyta; class Pinopsida; order Cupressales; family Taxaceae; genus Torreya; species Torreya grandis. Next base: position 2,186,163 of record JARHVA010001094.1, on the reverse strand, counting down.
CAACCTTTAGAGCGAGTCTATAAAAATCCTTAGAGTACTCTTTGATGTTGATCTCTTTTTGTCTCAAATTCTATAGTTTTCTGAATAAACTCATTTGATAGTCAAAAGACATAAATTTGGCCATAAATTTATCACCATAATATCCCAAAATTTGATCTTCTCCCTACCTTTCATTTTTCTCTTAGCCTACACACGATCCCACCATAATTAAGCATGACTCTTCAGCTTTGTGCAATCAAATTTTACATTTTTGTATTCCTCTATATAATCATAGTCAAAATACTTCTCCATCTTTTTTATCTATTACATAAGATCCTTGATATTAAAACTCCAATTATATCAAGGTGTTTCTAGCCTTAGTTTATTACCAAGCCTTAACATAAATTTGATAAATTTGGTCTCAGCTTCATTTTCCATGTCCTCCACACTAAGCCCTTGAGCTTCTTCTTCTTCATCCTCACTCACGTCTCCACCATGAGCACCTCTTATTTGTGTTATTTCCATTTCATCAAATGTGTTCTCATAATCTCATCTAAATATATAATTTGGGGTCCTCTTGGTCTTTCCCCTATTCTAACAATGTTTCCTCTATGTTCTATCTCTCCCATGCTGCAAACTTCTCTTTCACAACTTTCCAATATAATCAACTAGAGTCTTCTTCACACACACTTCTCATAGAAATAAAAAAATGGATTTGATACCAAATGATGCAAGCACAGATAGGGTATCTACATAAGGACAACCTCTAATTTTGTGATGCGTAGACATTCACTTAGTTAAGGACATAAATTCATACCAAACATGCATACAATAATAATACTTCAAAATTGATTCTTATTAATTCAATAATTACAATGGTTGGATCATCTAAATAACACCACACTACCATATAGGATTATTTTCCAAGACAAAAAATTAAAAAAATAACTAACTTTATTATGCTCTACTCTACTCTGTCTCTGTTCCACATAACTTGTCCCCTTTCATAAACTGAATTTTATGACTTAATTAGAGTATTAATTTAACATTACCATATTCATGGGGTGTATCCTTAACTTAAATTACATTTAATTTTTTTTTAAGATTCAAGAAACCTTTAATTTTTAAGATCAACACCTAACTATCAGTAACTATTAGAAATTGTTAGGTGACATTTTAGGTTGAATGATAGTTAGAAAAACCATCATAACTTCACCACCATTAATTAAATTGACATAAAATTTGAAACATAAATTTTATGATACATTATACATCACCTATTAAAATTTTACCATCTAAATCTTAATTCAAGCTACCATTGGTAAAGAACAAACGTGCCAAGTGTCGTAAACTACACAGATGATGTTTCATGTTGAATGACAGTTATAAATATCACTATAACTTTAACCCAATTTATCTAATTGATCTAAAATTTTAAAAATAAAATTATAACAACATTTTATATCAACCCAAAAAATTTGGTAGCTTAATTCTTACCATATATCTTCTAAAAGGTAATGAGCCTTTTGAAAACTAGACAAATGTAGTTTCTGGTTGAATGATAGTTACACAAATTTTCATAAAATTTCATTAAATTATCAAATTAATATGAAAAATGAAACACATATTTTAAATTAAAATTTATATCACATCTCAAATATTTGTGATGTAATTCTTACCACAACTCTTCTGCAAGGTCATGAACTATCTACCAAGTAATGCTGACATAGCCTAAAAGAATTATCCATAAATTTTTCTCAGTAACTCTAAATGGTTTGAAACTTGGTAAAAATATTTTAGGTGTTATATGATATGAACCCATAAAATTTCATCATCCAATTCTGACCACAACATTTCTGGAAGTAAAGAAACCTCCTACCAGTGTAATAGTTGGTATGCCTCTATGGTGACTCCAAATGATCTAAAATTTTGTATAGAGGTTATAAGTGTCAGGTTATATGATTACCCTAGGTTTCATCATCCAAATATTTCCATATTATTATCTCAAGTATGGTAATATTTTGCTAGTGTAACAGTTGGTACACCTCTGTGGTGACTCTAAATGATATAAATTTTTATGTGTAGGTTGTAAGTGTTAGGTTCATGATCCCACCAAATTTCATCATTCAATTCCTTCCAATTATTTCTACAATTAAGTAAACCTCCTACTAGTGTAACAATTAGTATACCTTTTTGGTAACTCCAAATGATCTAACACTTAGTACAGATGTTGTAAGTGTCATATGCTATGACCTTAAAAAAATTTAACATCTGATTCTTACTATAGTTTAAGAACTATTTCTGACAAATGACCATGTCTTAGTATTCCATACACACTGATGGAAATAGATAACATATCTCTGCACTTTATCTGTGGCAAGGAATACTTTTACAACATCATTCTCAGAGGATAATAAGATTAAGCAAACAAGGCTGAAAACACAAACCAAAATAACAATCTAAGATAACATATTTTTGGTTGATACAAGATTGCCCTTCACCTTGGATGATATTACACCATTTTTATTGGGTCATAGTCACATAGTTCATGAAGACCCTCTTTTAATTTTACTATGCATGGATGTGTTCAGTTGTTTAAATTGATATTATAAACCCATGGATCTATTATATGGTATTTTACATGCATAAAATATATGGTCCATCATTAGAAACATTAACAAAAACTATAATATAAAAGATAAGATGTGTGGTATTTGTTCATAGGCCATCTATTCAATAGCTAAAGGACTTTAGTCATAATGAAACTGTTAAGTATGGAGATTATATGGATCTATGGATGCATGACTTTAAGGTCTTTGTGTAATTTTAGGATTTCATCTATGTGAATGAGGGTGTCATTAATTACAAGGTTATAGTGTTGATACTTTATGTTATGGAGGCCACATAGATCTTAAGGGAAGTTGAAACCTTATTCAATGTCCATTCTATTATTATATATTTGCAATATCGTACAACTCGTGATCCTATGGTGATATGTGCTTATTAGTGATGGAATTATATAAAAATTAAATAATAAATTATTTTGATTCATCATGTAATAATATTGTGATATTTCATGTGTCTCCATGACTTGGTGATTGGAGGACACAAACCAATCTAGTCAACTTCAAATAATAAAAGGATACACACATAAAAGTTGGAGACAATATGTCCTTAAGAGTTTGGAAATAATTTGTAAGATTCATTGAATAAATTATAACTAAAATGATAAAGGCCATCCACCAAAAAAATTAATTATATGATTGAAAATATAGAAGGAATAATGTTGATTGTACCATCATGTAGATGTTACATATTTGTAACCACCACAATGCTTCATACTATTGATTCACATGGTTGGAAAGTATACTATGATAGGCGAGAGAAATAGATTGGGTAATTTTGTGAAGGTCCAACTGCTTGATGTATGTAAAGTTTATTGGTTAATTATCTAAATCATTTCAATTTACTATTTCTAGATTTAGTTCACATGATAATTTAGTCTAGGTTGTATTTTAATTAATTGGCAATGTAATAATATTTATCAAAATCTAAGTCTATCCTGGCCACTTTTGTATACCTAAGCCCTATTATTCATTTTAATTTTAAATTACTTGAGAAGCTTTGTGATACATGGACTTGTTCACAAAATAAATGGAATTAATCATGATTTTGATTTTAAGGATGTGATCATTGTTTATTTGTGCATAGGTGAAAGAGACACATGGAAATTGAAAATCCAGACACATATAAGGAAAGATGGAGCCACTCCTTAAAATAAAAATCACTCTGCTATTTCATTAATTTTTATCCCCTTATCTTATAAATGATCACCATATGTCTTATTTTTATACATCACAACTTTATAAAAACACATATAAGGAAAGATGGAGCCACTCCTTAAAATAAAATTCACTCTGCTATTTCATTAATTTTTGTCGCCTTATCTTATAAATGATCACCATGTCTTATTTTTATACATCACAACTTTATAAAAGTGCTCTGCACTTTTTTAAATATTTTTTTAACTATGGTTAGTTTTATGTAAAAGGAAAAGAAAGTGGAATTATCAAGTGATTTTAAAAACTCCGTGAATCCAAAAATAGATGAAAGTCATTCAAAAGTATAAAGTGACTCCATGACACTATTGTTGCATCCCAACACTAAATTTCCACATGTATCACTCTTTAATTGACACAATAAAGTGTAGACCTAGGAGTTCAAAAAAGGATATATTATACATATCACTCCACATGGACATGCTAGAAGCATAGGAGAGTTGTGGATGCAAAGACAAACATAAAATAAAATTCATATGCCAATGGATATGAACAAAGATAGTTAACATTTTGAAGTTGAAGTGATTATGTGAACTCCATGATTACACATCAATCAGAACCTACCATGTGTGTCACTTGAGATGGATGAAAGAAAGAGATAGGGGTAAAAATATATCATAGATTACTAAAGGAATACTTTCTAGGATCACTCCATGTGTAAAAATATATCATAGATTACTAAAGGAATACTTTCTAGGATCACTCCATGTGTTCATAATAGATAAAAATCACAAATATTAAACCAAATAAATAGTTTAACACATCTATAAAATCAAATTGAACACATAAAATGCCTTCGTAAACATTGTAATTATGTTTTTATATAAATGAAAGTAATTCAAAATTATAAAGTGACTTCGTGAATCCATTTATATAACTCCATAGGAATAACCACATATATTACTCTTATTGGACATAATAAAGGTCATACTTGAAAAGTCAAGTGAGGATATATTGTATATATCACTCCACGTGGCCATGATATAAGCAAAATAAAGTCATAGATGCTAAGACAAACATACAATGAAATGCATATGGAATAGCTCCACACAAAGACAATCAAAAACATTTTGAAGCTAAAAGAGACTATATGAACTCCTTGACTACACACCAGTTAGAACATGTTGCAGGTGCCACTTGGGATGGATGTAGGAAAAAGACAAAGGTAAATACATATCATAGCACAAAAAATCATACTACATAGGATCATTCTACATGGCCATAGCATAAAGAAATCAAAAATATTAAACCAAATGGATAAGTCAACACCTCCATAGAATTAAAGTGAATGCCAAAAATGCTTCCATGACCTCCGTCACTACAATACTATGTGATCCTGATAAATGGATGGCTAAGATTCTCTAATGCGATTAAACACAAATTCACAATTGTGATATTGCTATTATTGTTGATGTCCCAAGGATATTTAGTTCATGATGTCCAATATTGAATTTTGAATTAAATTTATTTCACAGTGGGAAAATATTAATTGTGATCTGTGAGTGAAAAAGTATTGAAACATGTTAAAGAAATAGTGGAAAAATATTAAAGTATGAAATAAATGTGATTCATGAGAATTCACAATAAGAGAATATTAAAAATGTGTTTTTAATATCATAATCTAATACCTATTCAAGACATAATAAATGCTTTCAATAAATTAATATTTAATGTGTTTTGAGTAAAATATATTTCTAATTACTTGCTTTCAAGTGAGATTCAAATGTTAAAACTTATACATGGGTAAGTGCACCAACTTGGGGGGACAAAAAAGGACCTACCCGTAGACATGATTTTTTTGAAATTTCAAAAATGTGAACTTCTGTAGATAATTAGAGATGGATACACTCAAAATTTGAAGATGTTATAAAAACATGAATTGTAGAATTTCGAGTCTAGTTTCTAAAAAACTATTTAAAAAAAAAATAGTTAAGTATAAATAGGTCAAACATCTAAAATTTGAAGAGGACCTCCTATTTTTTTAAGAAAATTTGAATTGTACCATTTCATGTGACCCAACATTTTTTGAGCATAGTTAAATATTGTTAGAAACCCTTTGGTGAATATTTGAATTAGATCTTCTAGTGTTTTATGAAATTTTTTAAATATTTTTTTGATAAATATTTTTTTTACTAATTTTGCAATTAAGTATATCTTGAAAACTGACAAAAAATGGATAGCCGTCCGTGTGACCCACTCTAACTACCTAAAAAAAACAAAAAAATGTTTTTATTTTAATGTGTGTAGAATTAGGCCTAGTTTGTTACCATATAATTTGTTTTACATTTGGATCAATGAAAAACAAATTAGATAAACATGAATAGGCATGTATGGGTGAGGCATGTAGTGGTCTAAAAAAGGTGTTAGAAATAAATATAGTTTGAACCCTTAAAGTATCCCAAAAATTATAAAAATCATAAATAGATGACAATGTGTTCATCATAATGGTAATAATTTTTTTAATTTTGATGTTAAAATCCATAGCGTATTTGGCGATTAAAGTTGAAATTTGTTGTTTTTTCCTAAAACTCTCAATTTTGACTGTAGATGCACAGTTCGAAGCCTTTGGCTTAAAAATACAAGCCATTTTTGAGCTTAAAGGCTTTGTTTTAAATTAATATTCAAATAATGCATATGCATTAAATAACACAATAAATAATGCGTACATGTTATATAATGCATATGCATTTCTTTGACACAAAATGAAACAAACAAATTTCATGTTTGTTAAGGGGGAAAGGTCCCATTAGTTGTGCATCCTTATAGGGGAAATGACAAATTTCATGTTTCTTATAGGGGAAAGGTCCTATTAGCTTTGGATAGTGAATTAAGGTGCCATAACATAGCATTAGACTTCAAAAATTTTACCCATTTCAATATGTCATCTTAACTACTTATAGCTAAGGTTTCAAGGTCTAACACATTATACATTTGATAATATAATTGATTTTTTCATGAGAGGTCATAAAATGCATTTTCTAAACCTATGATCAAAACTTAACCTTTAGTGTACCAATCATTGTGAATTAGAGTATCAATACTTGAATCTTACTTGTCAAGATGTGATTGGTTACTTTTAATTTTATAGAATAAATGTTGAAAAAGTATTATATATTACATGTTCAGCTTCTAGTGCACTTTAATATTTATATACACCAATATGTTTCATCAATATAATACATGTTAACAAAAGCCTTGTTTGATAATTGAAACATGCACAGCTATTGGGATCTTTCCTTTAGTAGGGCAAGGATATACCTTACCACCTTACTTGCCTAAAATCCTAATTGCCCTTAAATTTTGTGTTTTTTATTGATATTATCCTACTTGCCTAAAATCCTATCTTACCCTTTTGTTGTTTCTTTGATATCTTTGACAAGACCCCTTTATTTATAAATTTTTAACTAATTTGTTTAAGTGGTAAACCCATTGAATTGGACTATGTAGTATAGATAGTCTTGTGTAAGTAAAAATGCTATCTAATAGAGCCCAATGCCTGTGAATCATGCCTTGGATTATCCCAAAAACATTCCTAAATTGTGTTGAATAAAATCTATTAAGTTTACTCCAAGGTCACTTAGTGTGCATCTAATTTAGTAGGTGCATTTTGAGGTCCCAATTGAAAGTCTAACAAGAGTCTTCTATTGTTACAATTATTCAAGTTTGATTCCCCTAATTTATTCAAATATATTATTCAAATTTTACCTAAAATTAAGATCTCTTATGAAAATATGGCTAATCCTCCATTCCATGCACCTCCTTCATCTACCCATCCATCACATATAGGACAACCATAAACCACTCCATCCATTCCCACATCATCTGAAGAGTGTGTCTTTGACATGGGACTAGTCCTAGCCACACCATGGATACAATAATTGCAAACTCAAAAACAAGCTAGACAACACTTGATGCTTATTAATACTATAGAGTTCTATACCTTACTATCTAATTTGGATGGTAAGATATGAAAGTAGGATGATAGACCTAAAATGTATGTACATGTTAAATTCTTAAATATTTTGGTCAAGTTGGGTACACATTTTTTTGTATAAGATGTGGTTTTGAGCTCAATAAACTAGAAATGGTCACATGTATCCATTAATGATGATGTGGTTTTAAGATATCGTGCCTGTAGTGATGAATGTATAGCTTAAAAAAATATCTAAATGCACTAGGGACTTTGTTATAAACCATTAAGGGATAGCATAGACCTGGCATTGACCAAGTATGACATATGTATAAATTACCCCAGATCAAACTCTATTGAACTTATTCAAGATACATTAAACTTGTGACAATGTCCCCTAAATCTAAGACCTGCTTCCCCTCAAGGATGATACTAAGTAGAGAGACCCAATTATTTTTTTATGTAGATCATGAACTACTCACCTCATATCAATGGTTGATCAGAATTGAATACTAGTGTGCACCCCCTCACCAAAGGTTTCAATATTATATATATTTTATACATATATCCTCATCATCTTCTTCATATTTCATTGTAATGAGCTTAAACCTTATGATGTGGACTGCAAGAAAGTAGTACATGTCTCAAAATTCTTACTTTGACTTGGGATTTGAGGTTGAGGCTTGTCCATTGCTGAATTGTGTTTTCTCCTACATGTAGGACTTAATATGAATGTAAGTTTTGGGATCTCTAAAAGTGATTAAAGGTAAAGGGATATAAATAATTTGAATACATACATGTAGAAAATTGATAATGTTCGGTGCATATCTAACAACTCTAACACTTCTCCAAGTGTACTAGACCTACACATGTGGAAATATTTGATTGGATTGGGCATTCTAAGGCTCTGACAAATCTGATGCTTATAGGACAAGTGATAGTTATATCTCTAACATAATTATATGTGTGTACAAGATACACACATGCATGTATCTAATTGGATCAAGCCTCAGAAAGATCTGATAGAGCTCTTTAATGCTTCTAGGACCTGACACTTATAATAGTGTTGACACTTCAGAGCATGTACGAGGTACATGTGGTGATATGCAATTGGATTTAGCCTCCAAGGACATTATCAACTCTAAAATTTCTAGGAATTGATGCATCTCTGATAACTTTAACACTTTCAAGTGTATGAGGTACACATGTGGCACAACAAGGTTCAATTATAGGGGCAATTCAATTGAGGAGGCATGGGAGGCCAATTTGAACCCCTTATTGACATAACTATAATATCATGATATATGATTTAGGATAAAATTAAGTACGATTCTATCTATCATGAATTAAACTAATTAGTTGATTGGTTCAATTAGGGATGTGATTTGGGTAAAATTGAGCCCCTAAACCAAAATTATGACCCAATCAATTATATAATCTAGGTACAACATGTATGACTTAATTTACCCTAATTTAATCAAAAATTAAAATATGAATGCAAATGTGGCCAATTTCAACCCATTGAACCTAAATTGAAGTTTACGATGTGATTGAAAGGGCTGAATTAGGTCACGTTTCATGACATGTTGATTGTAAACCCTAATTGTATCACTTGAACATGTATAGTTACCCTAAACCCTAATTTCATGACATATACACATTTCCAAACTTGCTACACTAAACCCCTAACCCTAAATCCTAATTTTATAACAAACACAACCCCTAAGTTCCTTGATTTCATCACAAATGCATAAATTCATGAATGTGATTAGTGCCAATTTGTGAACCTATTATTCACTTAGTTTTTTAAGGACCTATGATGGGATTTTGGGGAAAATTAGCTCATTTCATCTTACATATTGAGACTTATTACATCATTCATTAGTCTTATTACTTTATAGTCTTATTGCATCATGTATTGGAGATTTATGCATTATATTGGGGATTTATGCATCAGATTGAGCCTTATTGCATCATATGATAGCCTAATTGCATCATATTATAGACTAATTGCATCATATTGGAGATATATTACATTTTATGATAGTCTTATTGCATCGCATGATAGTCTTATTGCATTGTATAATAATCTTATTGCATCATATTGAGCCTTATTGCATGATATGATAGCATTATTGTAACATTTGATAGTATCATTACATCATATTAGGGATTTATGCATCATATTATAGTCTTATTGAGTGTTATTACATCATATTATAATATTATAGTAGAAAAAATTCTTGAATATGAGCCTTTTTGCTTGTTTGTATAGTATATGCCTATACTTCAAGGATTGTGTACATGTTATGAGAATGCATATGTGTTTTGATAACGCGTACACATCCCTTAAATTAAAAATAAAAACTCACTTTTAAATGTCTATTTTTATCCCTAATCAAGATTGTTATCCCCACAAACATTCCCTGCATACTCTACATACTTTCTCAGTTGAAGCTTTTTTGACCCCATATTTGAAGTACTTTCTTGGTTGCTTTTGTCAAAATGGGCTTTGGTTCGCATTTAGGGAGGAGGAATAAGTTGAAGAACAAAACATTATAGCAATTAGAAGAGTTGAGAGAAAAAAACAAGGTACAAATGTAAGCAATTCATTTCATATAAGGTACAAACACTAACCTTGATGAGCCAAATGCCTTAGATAATGAGGCAATTGACAATAATCAATTGAATAATGATGAAATTTATAATAATGAATTTAATTATGATGAAATTCACAATAATGAATTGAATTATGATGAAATTGACATTAAAAAATTAGATAATGTTGGAAATTTACATTCAAAGTTTAAAGTTTTTGATTTTGTTGATGAAGAGCCTATGCATGATACTTTACCCAAAAAAAATGAAGAAAATTTAATGGACTCAAATAATGATGAAATTAACAATGAATAAAATTTCATAGAAACATATAATGAAGAAACAAACAATGAAGATAATTTCATGGAAACATATAATGGTTTTGAAACACCCTCTAAACAGATTCCACCAATAACAACACCTCCAAAAATTATGCGTAGAAAAGATAAGTACTTAATTGAAGTTGATGAAAATATTTTGAAACCAATGCATAATAAAATGTCTAACCACCATTCAATAATATTGGCTCAAAATTTGGGATAGTTTATTTCATAGATTGGAGTATGATAGTCAAAGATGTCAATTATTTGTTTCATTGATGAAATTGCTTAAGATGAGACCTATAATGTACACATTAGGACTAAGAACATCTAACATGGATAATGAAAATGATGAAATTGTTGAAAATATACATGATGCATATAATATTGTAGGCCTAAATTCATACAACAAAGATTATACTACTACTACTCGATGTATAATGACAACTTGTGTAGTAAGTGCTAAAACAGGGAAAAATGATTGATTTAAAAAACAAGTCAAAAAATTGATATAAATAGAAAAATATTAATGAAATCAATTGCAGGATGTGAAAGACTTAATGAACCCAATACAAAAGAGCTCTGAGCATTCTCTGGTAGACTTCCATGAAAGGACAAGGCTATAGCTAATGCTTTGAATGACTTACACAATTTTGGAAAGATAATACAAGAGTTTCACCCAATGCAAGAGATGTAGTAAAAAGAAGAGTTAGTTTTCATAATTGTGAACCACATCCAAAAAATTTCTTGGATATGACTCAAACACAATTGTACTCTAAGTTTTTAGAAATACATCCACAAATTGCTATTAGTCAAAGATGTTTTGATATGGCCAAACCTTTTTATGTAAAATTAAATCACACACGCATCACTTGTTGTAGGCAACATGTTGAGTTTTCAATGCACTATGATGTTTTTTGACATATTCATTGTAATTTGCATACTACTAACATTTTTTAGGAGTGTGGCATAGAGGTTTTGCAAAAATCAGCTAGGGAATTTATTTCAAATATTTTTTGTGAAAGACTAGATGGACAATTTGTTCTATAAGAAAGCATGTTTGGATGGAAATTTCAGCATTTGCGGTGGATTGCCAAAATTGAAAAAATATATCCATGAGGAGTGTACAAGTGCAATTGGACATGAATTAGTTAGTTTGAGAAAATACACATTTGTGACTTATCAAGTAAAAGATGGCAAAGAATATAAAAGGTGTGAGCTTCTTATGAAATAGATACCTATTTTAGAATTGATGGTTGAATTCATGGAGAAAATTATTTATGAGTATGCATGGCACACACATAGGGATAAATGGTTGGATGAAAATTATAAGCTAAGAAAGGACACATTCCCACTTGATTCTATTGCTTCAATAGTCAAATTTGTAGAAAATTACACATCCAAACCATAAATGGAAGTTCAATCGTAGTATTACAACTCAACATAAATTACCATATTCATGCATATAACATTCATGTATGCACCTGATAGTACAAAAAAAGATCAAAAAATATTAAGAGAGTACCATTTCTATATCAGTGATGATTGATCACATTTTATAGAGTATGTGAAAGGTTGTTTTGATAAGTTTTATGGATAGTTGACTTAGAGGAACATTAATTTTAAATAGTATTCTATTTGGTTAGACAATTGCAAATCAGAATTCAAGAATGCATGGATGTTTTATTGGTTGAGTAGGATGCATGTTACCCCTGGTGTAGAACATATTAGGAGTTTAATTGAGGCTAGCCATGGAAAAGGGGAGCATGCTGATGTTGGAGCATGTGTAAAAATATCCATTGCAAGGGAGGAGTTAAAATATGACAATGTTGCTAATTTGATTGACACAAAAACTGTGGTTGACTAGTGTATGAGAACATATGTCATGGTGATGAAGTCAATTCTAACATTCATAGAGATTTTTGGTTAATGGAGGAAAAATACTTAGAAAGCTATGAGGATTGTATGATTCTAATAGGTTCAAGTGAGCTCCACTCATTTCGTAGCTCAAATGTAGGTTCTTGGACTATTCATATATGACACTTGTCATGCTTTTATTCTGTATGCATGAATTTTTTTTGGAATGAGTGTGAGTCACAAGAGTGGATGAATGACTGGAGTTTGAAACCTCTAATTCCAATCAACACATATCAGGTTCCACCAACATTGCAACTTACTGACATGACATCCTCACATGAATTTTACCATATATCTGATCTAATATAGTCAGGTAGAAGATTAATCTTTATGTACTATTTATTCTCATAATTTATCTTCATAATGTCATTAAAAATTGTTTTTATGATGCAAGCCATGTTTTTTTAGTTATTGTAGATGAGGATAATGAAGAGGGAATAAATACTACTTATGTTAGTGTGTATATGGAAAGAAAAATGGAGAAAACATTGATTGTCCCACTGGGTTAGTGGTAGTCACTGAAACTTGGCTTCATGACGATATCTTATTAAAAAATTGAAATGTATGGTTTTTTGAAGACTTTGAAACTCACATGAAGATTCTACACTATTCAAATTTGGTTCTTGCAATGAATATTCAATTACAAAAATATCATGGGAGGCCAAGAAATAAGAATCTATGGAAAGTTTGTGAGTCAGAACATGAACCTATTCTTTATAATATCAAGATTAGAGTAGGTCCAAGTGGTTAATTGGATTGAAATGCATAGGTATGTTGACTTGTAAAATGTAGATGTAATCAATTTTACCCAATGTTTTTGATTTTGTAGGTAATCCATGCATAAATTTTATCTTTAATTACTTACTAACATTTTTTTGTAGGTTAGTGGTACCAAATCAACTTCCACCTTCACATAGTTGGCACCATTAGTAAAAAATTTCATATTCTTCAAGCTAAGAAAATCTTACTAAAATTACTTGGTGTTTACACACTCCTAAATAATTTCTCATGACAAGTTTATTTCTCCTTGTAGCCTTCCAAACACATTTGTTGTCAGTCTTTCTATGCTCCAAAATAGTAATGAAAATGCACTTGTGGGTGGAAATGGGTGTCAAAGTTGTTGGAACACATGTAATTTTCCTATATAGATGTGTTCAAAGTGGTGGATTTGTACCTATCAATCTCAGAGGCAAAGTTGCTAGTTGGAGGTCAAGAAGTTGTCTCTTCACTACCAAAAAGTTACATTTTAGGACCCTTTACTGCAATTCTGCCATGTATTACTCTTAGAGGTGATTTATACTAGATTTAGGGTGAAATTAGAGGAATTTACCATGCACATGAGGGATCTTATGGTTCCTCCATATGTCTTACAGTTTTGGTTTTATACATGCCTGAAGTTAGGCTAAAAATCAACATCTTTCTTGTATTGGGAAGGCATTCTTGAGCCCAGAATAGGTGGTGGGTTTGTTGTTCGGGCTATATGGGAGGCCAAAAACCTGGTCTTGGAAGTTATTCTCCCTTCCAAACATGTTGGTAGTACCAATTTTTAGACAATAAACACTAAAAATTGAGTTCTTAGATCATATCCTCAACTTTGATAACATTTGTTGTTAGTGTTTTTGTGCTCTGGAACAGTACTAAAAATGCATTTACGAGTGGAAGTGGGTGTCACAGTTGTTGGAACATGTGTAATTTATCTATATAGACATGTTAGAAGTGGTGGATTTGTACTTGTCATTACTAAAGGCAAAGTTGCTAGTTGGAGGTTAAGAAGTTGTCTCTTCATTGCCGAAAGTTGCATTTTAGGACCCTTTACTGCAACTTCTACCATGGATTGCTCATAGAGGTGATTTAGACTAGATTCAGGGTGAAATTAGAGGAATTTCCCATGCAAATGAGATATCTTATGGGTCCTCCATATGACTAATAGTTTTGGTTTTATGCATGACTGAAGTTAGGCTAAAAATCAACATCTTTCTTGTATTGGGAAGGGCAATCTTGAGCTTGGAATGGGTGGTGGGTTTATCATACGAGTTAGATGGGAGGCCAAGAAACTGGTATTGGATGTTATTCACCCCTTTATATGTGTTTTTAGTGATATTTTTCAGTCAACAAGCACCAAAATTTGAGTTCTCAGACCATAGCTTCAACTTTGACAACATTTATTGTTAGTGTTTTTGTGCTCCAAAATAGTAGTGAAAATGCACTTGCAGGTGGAAGTGGGTGTCATGGTTATTGGAACATGTGTAATTTGACAATATATATGCATTAAAATTTGTGTATTTACACCTACCTATTCTAGACCTATTCTGGAGGCAAAGTTTCTAGTTGGAGGTCAAGAAATTATCTTTTCACTACTAAAAAGTTGTATTTTAGGAACCGTTACTACAACTTCTACCATGGATTGATATTAGAGGTGAATAAAACTAAATTTTGGGTAAAATTAGAGGACTTTCCCATGCACACAAGGGATCTTATGATTCTTCCATATGACTTACAATTTTGGTTTATGCATACCCGAAGTTAGGCTAAAAATCAACATCTTTCTTGTATTGGGAAGGGCATTCTTGAGCCCAGAATAGGTGGTGGGTTTGTCTTCTAGGACAGATGGGAGGACAAAAACCTAGTCCTATATTTTATTCTCCCCTTTGGACATGTTGGTAGTGCTAGTTTTTAGCTTACAAGAATTAAAAAATGAGTTCTCATATCGTAGCTTCAACTTTGACAACATTTATTGTTAGTGTTTTTATGCTCTAAAATAGTAATGAAAATGCACTTGTAGGTGGAAGTGGGTGTCCAGGTTGTTAGAACACATGTAATTTTATAATATAGATTCATTTGAATTGGTGTATTTTCACCTACCTATCCTAGAGGCAAAGTTGCTAGTTGGAGGTCAAGAAGTTGTCTCTTCACTGCCAAAAAGTTGCATTTTAGGACCCTTTACTGCAACTTTTGCCATATATATCTCTTAGAGGTGATTCAAAATATATTCAAGGTGAAATTATAGGATTTTACCATGCACATGAGGGATCTTATAGTTCCTCCATATGGCTTATATTTTTGGTTTTATGCATGCCTGAAGTTAGGCTAAAAATTAATTTCTTTCTTGTATTGGGAAGGGTGTTCTTGAGCTCAAAATGGGTGGTGGGTTTATCATGTGGGAGAGATGAGAAGCCAAGAATATGGTCATGGATGTTATTCACCCCTATGAATGTGTTGGAATTCCCATTTTTTATCCAACAAGCACTAAAAATTGAGTTCTCCGACCGTAGCTTCAACTTTGACAATATTTATTGTCAGTATTTCCATGCTCTAAAACAGTAGTGGAAATGCACTTGCGAGTGGAAGTTGGTGTCATAGTTATTGGAACACGTGTAATTTTATTATATAGACATGATTGAAGTGGTGGATTTACACCTTCTAGTCTTAGAGGTAAAGTTGCTAGTTGGAGGTAGAGGATATTATGACAAAACTTTTGGTGAGGATTTGAGCCTTTGAAATATTGTTATATTTTAAATTATGAAAAGGAGGGGATTATTTGTTGATTTAGACTTAAAATCAAGTTGTCATGCCCTTAATTGGACAAATAAGGTCAAGGAGTATAAAGATGGATCAATTATGCCAATCCATCAAAATTGTACCCACAAACCTATATGCACACAACATATAAATTTAACATAATGCAATGACAATTATGATAACTAAATGTATGGCTTCCCTAATTCAAGTGTTGAAGGTGGTTTTGAGGTTGGGGTAAGTCTATGAGAGGAGATACGACTAAACATTAGTCCCAAAGAAGCCTAAAACCCTAGTGGGACAAGTTTATAATAGAGTGTAGCTATTAGGCCTAGTCTTTGAAGCCAACAAGGGGAAATAGTGGATAATTTGGAAGAGTGGATGTCTAATCTTGTGAGAATAGTTGTTTAAAATTGGAATAAGTATTATAAGTATGAGAGTGGGGTCAAGAGTGAGCAATAAGGTCATAGGGGGAAAAATAATCTTTAAGAACATGATTAGGTCTATTAGGCCTTATAGTCCTACTTGGGCAAAAGTGGGAAATAGGTACAAGGAAGACTTGGGGCATTCAATCAAGGTTGGTTGGCATGTTTGAGGATACAATAGGAGGTTGAAAGCTATTGTATTTGACTTTGAGTGTATATAGATAAGGTATATGATAATAGGCCTAGACAAGCTTAGAAGGTGCACTGAGAGAGTGAGACAAGATTGATTGAAAAAGGAGAGTGGAGATTTTAGAGTGAGTTGAACCTTGATAGGTGACTACTCATTCAATATATAGAACTTTTGGTTATAATAGGCCTAATTAGGCCTAGTTTGGGGGTTTATATCAAAGCAAGTGATAACCAAGAGAAGATTAAAGTGTTGTAACTTTTTGAGGAGTTTAAGGGTGATAGAGGGTGCCCTAAACTATTCTTACATCTTCAATAAAGGACATAGGTTAATCAAACTAAGGGAAAAATAGTGAATATAGGGCCATAAGCCTAGATAGAGTATTGTGACTTTGAGATGTAGAAGGAATGGAAAATAGTGTTTTGTCACTTGAGAAGGGTTTATAAAAGTTAATAATGGCACTTAAGACCATCAATGTAATTAATTTTATTCTTAGTAGCTTAAACCAAGGAATGGTCCTAGAGACCTAATGGGCTACATAGTGTGAAGGATAGTGAACACTCTAGGAGAAGTATTGAAAGGTGAAGTAGGTTTTGAAACTTTAAATATGTTTGTGTAGGAATTTTTTGACCTTTTACGACCATTCAAACATTTTTATTATACTCTTGAAACCTAAAGTGAGATTTGGTCCTTGGAACCCAAGGGGTTGTGCCTAGTCAAAACTAGTGAAGAGACTACAAACACCAAGTCATAAAGTACATTGAAACCATTTGGAATGATTATTTTTATAATTATCCTCAATTATATACATCAAAAACCAAGGCAAAATAGGATGATGACTCATTTGTGAAATTTGACCAAGAAGACATGTGTCACTAGCTTTTGCCAAATTGGGTCTATAGGCCAAAATATGTTGGATCCAATCATGAAATTTGGTGGAGAGGATAATTATGACATATGATAAAAATTAAATATATATATATATATATATATATATATATATATATTACAATTTAAACTATTCAATATTTTATCACAATTAACCTTAGGTCAAATCACAGTCAACATTGGAGCCTACCTTGGAAATATTGGTCAGTTTAGGGCATCTACAAGTTGAGTCAAAGCATGAAATTTGGTAATAATGGTAAACATGACATGAAAAAACATCATATGACATAATAAACCTATTAAAAAGAGTGAAATTTCCCTCTGTTTTGACATAATCCTCTTATAGTCAAGAAGGTAGCCATTGGAGATTTTTGGAAGTTTTGTCAGTTTTGGATGCCAAAAAGTAGTTTAAGAATTAGAGAGATATTAAAACTATATAATATGATGTTGGAAACATATATTTTCCTATATAAGTGATAAATTTCATGGTTTTCATGAATTTTTTTGAAGAAAGACAAGTTTTGGCATGAAGGATGCATGCAGGCAGCTCAAGGTAGATTATGGTAAAAAGCGTCTACAAGAAAAAATACATATCCAAATGACTTGAAACTTGGTAATATTGGTATTAATTACATAATATACCAATATATGATCTTGGGAAGGTAATATGACAAGTTTAAGTTCTCAATATTTTGTCACAATCCCCTCCATGTCTTATAATGGTCACTATTCATGCATTCATAGTTTTTGGAGTTTTAAGGTGTGTTTGAGGGTTAAAAGCTTAGATAAATATTTTAGAAGTATTATAATATGGTTTTAAACCTATTAAACACATTTAAAGGGTGATCACACTCCAAACTTCATGCAATCCCCACAGGCAGGCTCAAATCACCACAGGTAGTCTCAAAGGCATAAAGGCAAAGTTGGTTTTTTGTTCATTGAAAAGGTGTTATGAGATGTTTTATATGTAATGATTATGTTTTAAGAAAAAAAAGATAATTTGGAAGGTAAAATTGGTCCTTTTGAGAGTATGTATAGGGCATGGGAAACCCTAGATTAGCAAGCTTTGGGCATTTATGAGAGATTTAACCATGGGAATTTGATGAAACTTTGTAATTTTACTCCCCTATACATGTAAAAGGTGAATTAAAATGTTTTAACTTGATATTTTATGGATTTGTACATATTCTTAGACTGGTGGTTTGGAATAGGGCTAATTAGGCCTAAATGAGGGTAGGCTAATGAAGGAAGTGATAGTTAGAGGTGGAGTTGGGCTAAAAAATTTGACATAGACATGAAAAAAAATAGAATGTACCTATAAATTCCTTTATAATCTATTTATAAATCATAAATTTTCCATACAAGGCAAAATATATTTAAAAAAGGCTACAATCCTTGAGAGAGCATTGTGTCCATAAGGTGTGGAATGGTAGTATGATATTGTTTGATTAATTGAAGGGGGTTATACCAGGTATGTTATGATCATCTAAGGACATATGTGATAACAAGTTGAGCTCTTAAAACATAGACCAATATTTGGTCTTTGAGACCCAAAGAAGGTGCCTAAGAAGAAACTAGAAAGAGATTGAGAGGAAATTTGTGATTGAGACATGAATGGAATGAGGTAAAGGATGTATGGAAAGAGGTAAATGCCATCAAGGAGGTGATATTAAGAGTGCAAGGAATAAGTACTAGGTGTAAGAAGCTAAATTAAGTCCAAAGAGTCAAAAGAGGAGCTAGATTGTGAAAGAAGATTCAAATCAAAACATAACAAGTGAATGGCATTATTTGGGTTTAGAACTAGCTAATGATGTTTTTGTAGATTTCTCCTCCATACCTCTACATCAACATACAAACATAATTCAAATGAAATCACTGATATTCTTAATTTATTATAAGGGTCTTATTTGCAACATTATCATAACTAGTTATTCTCAATCTCATAACATTTGTAATCCTTAAGAATACTTCAAAACCAATCAATTATAATACTCTAAACACAAGTGATTCACACAAGATTCACTTAATTAGTTTTCTTAAACATTCATGTACAAAATAAGAATGCCATGTATGAATTTCATATATAGGAATACAATGTCAATAATACATGCATTGCCATATAGGCATACAAAAAATTACATCATGTCTAATAACATAGTATCTAATATCGAGTGAATACATCATATATGCGTGTACAATACCAAAAATGCATACATTGCCATATAGGCATACAAAAAAGTACATCATATACAACTTCCTAATCTTCAAATAGTCTCCCTTTCTTTGCCTTATTTGAAGAATACTCTCTTAAGGATGCCCTATTTGTATATGGAGATATCTTGAATGCCTTGGTTTGCTCCAAGGTTTGACTATGGGTACTATGCTCATAGCTTGCTTACAGATGAACCTGTTCAAATACAAAAATTATTATAAAATTAACAAGTATACATGAAACCAAGTTAATAAAATCATGTTCTAAACTATAATAAAAAATCATTTAAACATGTACTTACCACAATCTCATGGTCCTCAATTTTCCATTGACGTTCAGCTGGGTCAGTGCCAAGTTTAGCTACACAAGAAGGCATGTTAAATGAGAAGAAACATGAGGAGATATCATAGTAGTCATCTGAATTAGATTATCAAATGTCATATGACAACACTGCATACACAATAAATTCATGCATATAAGTTATATTTGCCAAAGTATATAGTAAAATTATTAAAACAAAAGTACTAAATTATAATTCAAAATTACAAGTGAATATACATACCTCGGTGAGTGCCTATGCAAATGACATTGCAGAAATAATGCTTGAGTTTGTCTCAACTTAGAATGATGGAGGTGTGTCCACCCTAGTCATCAACTAAATAAACAACCTAATAATTAATAACTTTGGCAATTCATTGATTAAAAAAGTTGCTAACAAACTTAGTCTTGCATAAGATATGAAAAAATGTAATGAGGTCATGGGAAGCATTAATGTGACAAGTGGATATGTGCAACATTTGACTTGTAACACCACACTGAAGGTAAGAAATTTTAGTTTCATGAGGGAGAATGACAAGACATGAGGGAGGATTTTTGAGTGAATTTTGTGAAATTGAGTCATTAAATACAAGTTAGGTGTTGAAACATCCTTGATATGTACCTATATATATTAGTTTAGATGCGTGTATAGCTTGTTGAGGTGTATTTCATATTTTGACCTGATTCCTTGGTCATTAAGCATAATTGTCTTAAGGTAATGATTTGGTATAGTTGAGGATAGTCTTATGCATATTGGTGTGATAAAAAAATCCCTTAGAAACAATAATTGTATAAGTGTTTGTTGAGAAGTTTGTAAATTGAGTTTTAATTAGGTTAAGACACCTAGAGTGATAGGTTACTTTTATGGGGGAGATATATACTTGAGCCTTTTAAGAGTGTTTATAACCTTATAAAATAGGATTTGTCAAAATCTAAAGAAACATATAGAAAATATAATTGAATATTGTAGAGATAAGAGTGAGTGGATAGTCTTCTTTAAAAGTGCATGATTTTGGTTGCCCTATAGGTGAAATTAGGTTGACTATCTATCCTT
>JARHVA010001094.1:2040000-2160000 GCA_037957365.1 Torreya grandis | reverse complement strand
TGGGAGAAAACTTTGAATTGAGTAAGGAGAACCCTCATGCTACAAGGTAGTTATGGTATGGTATACCCCGGGGGTTGGATGAACCCATTATTAAAGTGAAGCTATAAGTTTGAGTAGTTTTGAAGTTTTAAGGAGAGTTATTATGGAAGTTAGGCTTAGACCATGTGTACTGAAGGTAAAGTTTATGAATATTGATACAAACATGAATTGGGGGGGGGGGGGATAAATGGTTTCTTTATTCCATATCTAGGACTTACACTCACTCTCAAATGGACAAAAACAACAACTCATAATTGAAAACCAATTACACTTTATTTATTAAATGACCATTTAGTATTAAAATGATTCACACATACACATACCCTTTCCCTGACTAGATTAAGAATAAGATAGTACACTCAATCCCATGGAATAGATTCAATGAACATATATACACGTACACATACCCTTGGAGGCTCTCAAGATCTACTTTTCTTTGTCATAGAATTAAAAAACATCATTTTATGTAACTTAGAGGACTAAAAGTAAAAAGTAAATTTGTATAGTTTTTTTAAGATAATTTTAAACATAATTTTTTTAGGTCTAGGTCAATGAAATTGTAAATGTAAACCCTCACCAAAACACCAAATTGGGGTGCTTGGCAAGGCACTTCAAACTTATTGACTTATTATAGCCTTCTTATGTAGAGGATTTTAGCTTGCTTGGCATAAAACATGACATTTTCCCTTAGTGGGATTTGATCTCGGGTCAATCAACTTATAAATGTATGTCCTCACCAAAACACCAAACTAGGGTGCTTGGCAAGGAACTTACGACTTATTTTAGCATCTATCAAGAGGACATTTTTAGCTTGCTTGGCATAGAACATTCCATTTACCTTAGTTGGACTTGATCTTAGGTCAATGAACTTGTAAATGTAAATAATCACCAAAACACCAAACTAGGGTGTTTATCAAGGCACTTACAACTCATTGACTTATTGTATCCTCTCTCAAGCAGAGCTTTTTATCTTGCTTGGCATAAAACATGCCATTTTACCTTAGTGGGATTTGATCTTAGGTCAATGAACTTGTAAATGTATGTCCTCACTAAAACACCAAACTAGGGTTCTTGGCAAGGTACTTATAACTTATCCACTTATAGTAGGTTCTCTCAATTAAAGGTTTTTTTTAGCTTATTTGGAATGGAACATGCCATTTTACCTTAATAGGATTCGATATCAGGTCAATGAATTTGTAAATGTAAGTCCTCACCAAAACACCAAACTAGGGTGCTTGTCAAGATACTTACAACTTATTGACTTATTATAGCCTCTCTCAAGTAGAGGTTTTTAAATCTTACTTGGCATAGAACATGCCATTTTACCTTAGTGGGATTCGATCTTAGGTCAATGAAATTGTAAATTTAAATCCTTATTAAAACACCATACTGGTGTGCTTTGCAAGGCACTTACAACTTATTGACTTATTGTAGCCTCTCTTAATGAGAGGTTTTTAAAGGTTTTTTGGCATAGAACATGCCATTTTACCTTACAAGGGTTTGATCTTCGGTCAATGAAATTGTAAATGTAAGTCCTCACCAAAACACTAAACTGGGGTGATTGACAAGGCACTTAAAACTTATTGACTTATTGTAGCCTCTCTCAAGTGCAGGTTTTTTAGCTTTCTTGGCATTTAACATGCCATTTTCCCTTAGTGGGAGTTGATATTAGGTCAATGAACTTCTAAAATGCAAGTATTACCAAAACACTAAACTAAGGTGTTTGGAAAGGTACTTACAACTTATCAACTTATTGTAGCCTCTCTCAAGCAGATATTTTTTAGATTGATTAGCATAGAACATGCCATTTTACCTTAGTGGGATTTGATCTCATGTCAATGAAATTGTAAGTGTAAGTCCTCACCAAAACACCAAACCAAGGTGCTTGGAAAGGCATTTAAAAATTATTAAATTATTGTAGCCTCTCTCAAGTGGAGGTTTTTTAGATTGCTTAGCATAGAACATTACATTTTGAATTTGTGGGATTTGATCTTAGGTCAATGAACTTGTAAAAGTAAGTCCTCACAAAAACACCAAACCAAGGTGTTTGGCAAGGCACTTACAACTTATTGACTTATTTTAGCCTATTTCAGGTGGAGATTTTTAAGCGTGTTTGGCCTAGAACATGCCATTTTCACTTAGTGGGATTTGATCTCAGGTCAATGAACCTGTAAAGCATGTCCTACCAAAACACCAAACCATGGTGCTTGGAAAGGTACTTAATACTTATTGATTTATTATAGTCTCTCTCAAGTATATATTTTTTTAGCTCACTTGACATAGAACATGCCATTTTACCTTAGTGGGATTTGATCTCAGTTCAATGAAATTGTAAACTTAGTGGGTGAAATTTTAGGTTTTATAATCATTTTTTAAATGAAAAAAATAAACACTTTAATTATAACCATGCTATAAGGTTATTTAGGAGAATATTCTCAAATGTTTTTTATAACTATACATAAAATACAATTAAAGCTTCGATGTCTTTTTAAATTATTAAAAATAAATACAACGGGGAGGTAATATGAAGTTTATATACTTCCTTACTACTAAATTTACCTAATAAAAAAGGAAATAATATAAAGTTCGCAGCCACAAATAGATCAATCTATCATCGTAAAATGTTCAATATTAAATGTGATTATTTTCTTATGATAATGTTTAATGATAAAAGAATATAATTTATTATTCTATATTAAAATATAAAATTATATTCAAAAGTTTTTCTTGCGAGTTTATATAACAAAAGTTGCATAGTAACTAGTTCTTTCCGTAATTATTGAAAATAATTTTTGTGAACTACATAAGGATAAGATGGTTGCAGAAAAATTGTCTTTGAAATTTTGTAAACACAACATAAATTTATTGGAATTGATGGAGTGGGTTATACACTACTATCATTCAATTTATATTTAGTAGAGGCATTATAATTTTCATTTGCCTTTATATTTTTTTATTTGCATTGGTCTCATACACGTGGAATGATTGCGTAATGTATGCCTTTACAGATCTCCTAATCTATCTTGTCATTTCATATTTATTGTGTCCATTGACATTAGAACTCGTGGTATTATCCTATTGGATGATATCCATGGAGCTAACATAGTCACCGTTGGCTTTTGAATGAATTCATTTAGACTTGTACGGATCTATGGATTAATTTCTTTCATTTCATGTTCTCTTTTGACATCTACAACTTTGAATTTATGTTTGTTGTGACCACATGAATTTATTTTTGTAATGGTTAAAACCTTTGTCACTTATTTACTTTATCATGTTCAATTAAATTGAGACATGTGACCAATTTTTATTGGGTCACATTCATTAAGTTCATGGAGGTCCTTTTTAACTTTGGTTGTGTGTGGATGCATTGGGTTGTTTAAATTAATTTTATAATCTCACAAGTCCATTTTATGTTATTTTACCTTAAAAAAATATATATGGTTCATCATTAAAAATATTAATAAAACATATACAAACCATATTTAATAAATCTTTGCAAGATAAAAGATAAAACATGTGGATGTCATTTATAGGTCACATATTAATGGAGTGACTTTTGTGTTTTGAAGTGGTGGTAGATATGTTGGTTATTGAAATTTAATTAATGTATGAAACTTATACATACAAATAAATAAAATTGTGATCTCATCCTTAACACTTTACACTTGTAATATCAGAAGGGATCACATGGCAATTTTTTCACATAGTCATGAATTTTAAATAGAGTAAAGATTCAAATCTTTACAACGATTTGATAATACAATAGATTCATGAAGTCAAAAAGGCCACACAATATAATTAATATTTGGAATATAAATATTATTTGTGGATGACTTAGGTTATATAATTTATTTTAAATTATTAACATGTCCCTGCAACACAAAGGTCTAAGTGATAAAAACTAAAATAAACCTTTCGTGTGTGATATATCAAAGGGGATGTAGATAGAATTAGGTTTAGCATAAATGATTTGTGTGTCCAATTAAATTAAAACTTAAACTTATATTACCATGAGAATTTAATTTGGAAAGATTAAATTGAGACAAGAGAAGAACTTGTCAATGAAAATTGCATATTAATTTACAACAAAAGATTCTTCCCATTTATTCTTGAAGAAATGGGTTGTCTTGCTCATAACATATTATAAAATGCTAGTGTCAACCTTTTTAGCTATTATGATCACATTTTATTCCTCATACATATTTTGTCAAAAGTTAACAAAAATATATTTTATTTGATTATTAGCTTGATATGGAAGAATAAATGCTGGTTCAAAGTATGGAGATCAATATTTCAAAGAATAAAATTAAGTAGAAGGAAGGGCCTCTGGTATTCCACCAATGTTATTATCATTTAGTTTTTGATGGTGCCTTCAAGAACATCCCAAGTGATTTTGGGGTTAGTATATTTTTAATGAATGTCAAATTGAAAATTTTCTTGCTTGTGTAATATAATTGTTGGTTTTTACTTCCCCATTAAATTCTACTTTTCGAGATGAGGTTGGCTATATTTCTTCTTTTTTAATATGAGGCATCATTTTTGGTTTTAAAAAAATTGTCTTATAAAATAGGTTGTATTTTAATATGGTTGTATCCAAAAATAGCTAGAGGGATTTAGATACAATGAAGTTGCTACATATGGAGATTATATGGGTTAGTGGATGTGTTATTTTAAGGGCCCATATGTGATTTTTGGATTGAATTTGTGTGTAGGGTTGAATTAGTTACATAGTTATAGTGCCAACACCCTATGGTATGGAGGCAACATGGATCTTAAGGGGTGCTAAAACCCTATTCATTGCCCACTTCATTGTTATACATTTACAATATCATGATTTCGCGACCCCATGTTCCTATGTCAATTTGTGGTTATCTATGATGGAATTATAATTAAATAATAAATTATATAATTAAATAATAAGTTATAGTTATCTATCATTTAATTAATGTGTGAGATTTTGTGTCTCTATGACTCCATGATTGGAGGACATAAATTGAGGTATTTAACTCAAAATATTTAAAGGATACACACATAAAACCTGGAGAAGGCATGTATTTAAGGTTTTTAATTTTTTTTAAAAGATTAATTGAATAAATTATAGTGAAAATATTGAAGGTCACCCATGGAACACATGAATAAATCAAGTGAAAATTAGGATGTAGTAGTATCAATTATAGTACTTTGTAGAGGCCACATGTTTGCAACCACCATGATGCTTGATAATATTGATTTATGTGTATAGGAAATGGACTGTGTTAGTCAAGTGTACAAAATCATATCACATGGAAAATATCTAAATTTTTAAATTATGAAAATTATATTGATTAACTATATTTTATTTCATTTTATTCTTTCCAAATTTAGTTCACATCATAACTTAATTTAAACTATAATTTAATTAATTGGCGACATAATAATATTTATAAAACCCTAATTCTATTGCAGCCACCTTTAATTCTTAATCCTTATGGTTCAAATTAATTTTAATTTAATTGAGATGATTTGTGCTACACAGGCTCACTCAAAAAATTTCTTTCTTTAGCCTAATTCTATGAGTCCATTAGATTTGCCATGTGTCTTTTTTCTGCCATAAGTTTCAAGTTATATTTTAATCTCTGGGACTATGTTTGATTATGTGACTATGTTTCAGTCTATGATTGTTTTTTGAATTCCATGTGATCCCTTTTACGGCTGGAGGTTTTTGTATTAATCATGTTTTGATGTAGCATATGCCTTCATATTTCTCCTAGTGTGTCTTATAATGTAACATTTCCTATGCCCATTAACATTAAAACACGTGGTGGGCTCCTATTGGCTCACAATCATGAAGCTAACAAAGTTGATTTTGAATTTTTATGACTTCATTTCACTTTGCCTGGGCTTGTGAAATTATCACTTTTGTTTCATATTCTTTTTAGTGTCTACAATTTTGAATTATGTCTACTGTATCCATGTGGAAAAATATGTGCAATATGTAATTTATTGATATATGAAACTTTGTCACTTATTTAATTTATTTTTATCAATGGAATTGAGATACAATGTTGTTTTTGATTTAGTTACATTCATAAAGTTTACAGAGCCCCTTTAATACTTTTACTATACACTAATTGGTTGGGCCATTTAAATTGATCTTATAACTCCAAAGATCCATTGTATGTTCTTTTACCTAAATAGAATATACAATCCATCATTACAAATTATTAAAACATATGCAAATGAATTTTAATCAAACTTTCAATATAAAAGATAAGATGTGTAAATGGTGTTCATAATCCACACGTTTAATAGTTGGAGGACTTTAGCCATAATGAAATTGTTAATTATAGAGATTATATAGGTCTGTGGATATATGAATTTAAGGGTCTCAATGCAAGTTTGGGATTGTGTCCACACTAATGAAAGTGGAATTAATTAAATAGTTGTAATGTAAACATCTTATAGTTTAGAAGCTACACAGATCTTAAGGGGTGATAAAATTGAGGCAGTCGACTCTGAATAATAAAAGGATAGACACATAAAAGTTGGAGAAGGTATGTGCTAAAGATTTTATCAAGAGTTTGTAAGATTCATTAAATAAATTTTAGCTAAAATTTTGAAGGCTGCCTACCAAACAAATGAATCATCCAAATGAAAATCTAGATGGAATAATATCTAATGTACCATCCTATAGAGGCCACATATTTGCATTCACCATGATTATTGATAATGTTGATTCATGTGGTTAGGAATTAGACTATATTAGGCGAGAGCATAAGATTGTTCCATGTGGAAATATTCCCATTGCTTGATGTATGAACATGTTATAGCCTAATTATATATTATTTGAATTTTATCTTTCTATATTTGGTTCACATGATAACTTAACCTAAGTTGTAATTTAGTTAATTGACCACATAATAATATTTATTATAACCTAAATCTATCATTGCTTATTTTTTATACCTAACCCGTATGTTTATTTTTAATCTTAAATTAATTTTAGATGCTTTGTGCTGCGTGGGATCATTCATAAAATAAAGGGGATTAATAATGATTTGGATCTTAAGGACATGATTATTGTTTATTTGCGTGAAAGTGAAGGTGACATGTGGAAATGTAAAGTGAAATTAAAAATCCCAATGAAATTAGGGAAAGATGGAGCTACTCCTTAAAAAAAATTCACTCTATTATTCCATTAATTTGTGTCGCTTTAGCATATATTTTATCACCATTTGTCTTATGTTTATATGTCACAACTTTATAAAAGTGGTTCTCACTTTATTAAATAATTTTTTAATTGCCGTAGGTTTTTGTGCAAGGATTAAAAAGTGGACTCATGGAATTATCAAGTGGATTTAAAAAATCAAAACGTCTGGAGAGACATGAAATTCATTCAAAAATATAGTGTCTCTATGATGTAGTCATTTTTGGCCCAATATGGAACAACCACAAGTATATAATATTTATATAATGTATACATGGGAGCTTAAGTGATGATATATTGCATAGATCACTCCACATGGCCACTACAGAAGTAAAAGAAAATTATGGATGTCAAGATGAACATAAAATAAAATGTATATGGAAATGGATATTAACAAAGACATTTGAATAGATTTTTAATTTTAAGAGATTATGTGAATTCCATGATTAGGTACCAACTAGAATGTATTATGTGTGCCACTCATGATGGATGCAATAAGTAAAAATAGTTAACGAAATATCATAATTCAATGAATGGATATTGTGTATCATCACTCCACATGTCTATAATAAATATAAGGCACATATATTAAACTGAATGGATAGTTCAACACATCTACAGAATTAAAGTGAACACCAAAAATGCCTTCGTGAGATTTGTCACTATGTCTGCAAAGAGATGAAAGTCATTCAAAAGCATAAAGTGATTCCATGATTACATTGCTACATATAAATAGGAAAAAACCACATGTATCACTCTTATTGGACACAATAAAGTGTAAAACAAGGTGTTCAAGGAAGGATATATTGAAAAAATCACTCCACATGGCCATGATAGAAGTAAAATAAGGTTACAAACACCAATATGAACATACACTGAAATGCATATTCCAATGGATCCTCACAAATACAATTAAATACATTTTGAAGCCAAAAGAGACTTTATGAACTCCATGACTACACACCAAATATAACCTATCATATCCATCACTTGGGATTGATGTAAGAAAGAGATAGAGGTAAAGACATATTCTAGCTCAATTAAGGCATACTATGTAAGATCACTCCACATGTTTTTGAGATAGATAAATTAAAAATATTATATTGAATACATAATTCAACACATCCACAATATTAAATTGAATACCAAAAATGCCTCCATGAACTTTCTCATTACAATTTTGTGTAATCATGGGAAATAGATGTTTGAGAGTCTTTGGTGTGATCAAAGATAAATTATTAAAGAGATGTTAATACTGTTGTTGAGATATTGAATATATTTATATCACTTTAGATAATATTGAATATTGAATTAAATTTATTTCATATTGAGGTAATTATTAGTTGTGATCTTTTAGTGAAAAGACATTGAATTTTTAAAAATAAACAATAGAAAAATATTAAAGTATGAATTAGATGTAATGCATTATAATTCACAGTGAAAAAATATTTAAAAATATGTATCTAATATTATAATTTAATGCATGTATAATAAATAATTTCAATAAATTAATGTTTGCTTTTGTTTTTAAGTCAAATCAATTTCTAATTACATATTTTTAAGGTCATTTCCAATATTCAAATATACACACATGCTAATTTTGGAATTTTAGTTTTAAAAAAAAAAAAAAATAGTACTAGAATAACACCCCAAAATTGTCATATTAATACTCTCCAACTAATAGAAAGGTAAATAAATTATTCTTAGACATTATCATGGTTCTAAAATTATCGAAATTGAATATAAACATTATAAACTTCAACATTGAACATAAATTACTTGATTTTGATTGGCTTGTTGAGAAATATTAACTATGCCAAGTGATTCCTATAGTATCTTGCCATGAAAGTAACTAAATATATATTAATTTCTAGAAAGAGGTTAAGATTGGTCTATGGGAATACAAAAGCTTTAATGTAAAGAATATAAGTGAAGATTAATGGCACATTTAAATGAGTGAAAAGATAAAAATCAATATTAAAAATAGCAACTAGAAAACACTAATCTAACATAATAAAATACCATAAAAAAGATAAAAAATAAGAGTGTAGACTATGTACTAAGAGTAAAACTGATAGTCTAGAAGAATACTTATAATAATCAAAGTGGTAAAGAAGAGTGTGATGGGTGTGAGGCTATGTGAAACATCAAGTTTGAAATATTTTGTGGGTCTACCAAAGAATCTTAGAAGTTGGCAACAAGGCCTCTTCCTACTAATGACATAAAATGGCTATAAGTAAAATGTGATTAACATACTTCAAGTTCTTCTAGGGGACTTATGTTTGTAATTTAATCAAAAATGGTTAAACATATCTTAGAGGAAGATGCCTAAACATATATAGTCTGAATAATCCATGAGCATTTAGATGGATCCAAGTGAATATATAAAAAGACAAAATCATTACCCTCTACTCTCATAATAAGGAAAACATTTGAAAACAAACTGGTCATATCAATCTCAAAATCCATAGCTCTGAGAATATAAAAAATACATGGATCCTAAGGAACATAGTGGATAGTCTCAATGCAAATCTGATGGGAGAAAACTATGAGTTGAGTAAGGGAAACCATCGCACTATAATGTAACTCGAGTATGATGTACCTCAGGGGTTGGATGAACCCATAAACTCTGTGAAGCTATAATTTTGAGTATTGTTGAATTCTTTAGGAGAGTTAGTATAGTAGCTAGGATTAGACCATGTGTATTGAAAGTAGAGCCTATAGATCTCAATATTGATGCAAACAGTATTGAGGGGTCCAAATGAATGGTTTAGCTAGGTCTTACACTTACTCTAAAATGGACATATACAAACAAAATAACTCACAATGGAAAAATAATCACACTCTCTTTATTAAATGAATACACATTATTATAGAGATTCACACATACACATAACATTTCCCTCACTAGATAAAGAAAAAGACATAAAACTCAATCTCATGGACTAGCTTCATAGTATGTGCATGAAATTGGGGGGCCAAAAGGGGGTCTTAAGTGGACATATTTTTACTAAAAAATGAGAAACCTCAAATTGTATAAATTATTTGAGATGCACACAATCAAAATTTGAAGATGATATGAGAACATGAATGGGATAATTTTCAGTATATATTCTATTTTTTTAATAAAAATAAATTGGTCAAGTATAAGTAGGTCAAACATCTAAAATTTGAAAAGGAATTATCTTTTCAAAAATGATAGTAGATATCCAACCGTATGCCCCCTCATTTTATAACATCATTTATTATTTTTTAAAACCCTAAGGTGGAATGTTAGATAAGATCATCTAGTTTGTAAAACACACACACACACACACACACACACATTTTTAAAAGAGTATTTTTTTTAATATATAATCTTAAAAATAAATAGATCCTAAAATGATTAAAAAATGATAGATGAACATGTACCCCCCTCCTCCTCCTCCCCCCTCCCCCACCCATAATATCCACCTAAAAAAAATGAAAATTAGTTTTTTTAATGTGTATATAATTAAGCCTATTTTACAACCCTATAATTGTTTTTTCATTTATATGAACAAAATGAAAGATATATAAACAAACATAAATATGTATAGTTGTGGCATATACTAGCATAAAAAGACATACTTAGAAATCAATACAGATGGAAACCATAAAGTAGTAAATTTAAAAAAAAAAAAAAAAAAATTAAAGAGAAGAGTGTGCTTGATGTCATATTCATATTTTCATGAAATCTTCCAATAAAATTCATGGTGTTTATCATGCATGAATTTCAATTTTATCATTTTCAAGCTAAAAGATGGAATTGGGTGTGTGCAAGTCCAAGACCTAGGTTTGAATTTCCAAACCAATAACTCATACATGTTATACTACATACACACTAAAGCACATATGCACTAAACCATGTATATCCTATAATGATAAATTATGTGTTGTAATGTGTAAGGATTTGAAGTAGGGAAAGTTGAACAACTTAAAGGTGGGTAGTGTGTTTACTAAAATAAATGTTTACTAATATTCCTTATAATTTAAATTTATTTTATTAAATATAATAAATTAAGGCCACTCTACATCTTTTAAATTTGGTCTTATAACATTGCGAGTGACGATTTAGAAGATGGTTTTTCAAAATCTAATCTAGTCAATACTTAGTGATTTTTAAGATTTTAATATTAAACCTAAGGCTTTCATGGCACAAATTTTATAAATGATGCCCATTTATGGTTAACATATAGTCATGTTAAGGTTTTGTGGCATTATAAATTGCTTTTTGACATTGATAGGAGTTCTAGGTGTGTCAGAATAAAATTTTACAAACCAACACACATAGAACCACCCATTTATGTTATTTTTAGTTTTGATTAGGTCCATTATAGGCCAAAATAAACACAACAAATCCATATTCATTTGAAAATAGGATAAATGTGGAAAAATTATGGAACATTTGGGTGTAGTCACCCTAATTTAATTTGAATTTATGCCAAAGTGCTGTGAATGGGGAAACATAGATTGAATTGGTGACCTACACACACCCAACCACCAATTTATATCAATTTTACTTCTAATTATGTCCCTTATAGGCCAAAAGATACACAAAAACACCATATCTATTTGAGACTAGTGTAAATGCTGATGGATTTAGAATAATGGAGGAATAAACTCAAAATTTACATCTTGAATAATATTTCACATCAAAAATATATCATAATAATTTAAATATGATTTTTAAAAAGCATGTGAAAGCTTATAAAGCTTCAGAGGGTGGTTGTGGGGAAAATAACTCTTCCCATAAACCAAATTATTTACTAAAAAATCATTAAAATAATTAATTTTGGATCATAAATAATCCAACAAACTCCCCCTTGATCCAAAGGGGTATAAGAGATGAATGAACTTGATAAATGACTCTAAAGTCATCAAAGAAACTTTGTCACAATTTTAACTGGTGTACTGTACCTCTGGTACTAACCAAAAACTATGTCATTCCATAAAGAAGCTTACCCTTACGAGTTGTGGTAAAAAATGGCTAATAAACATGATCAAGGCCTACACATATTTGATGATCATCATACCATATTGCATAAAAACCCAATCAAACATGTCCAACTACATCGACCCACATAAGGTCCCACATAGGAACTCATCCAAGTGACAAACCATACTCTATATGGCACATCTTCCTAATGCCCAACAAAGGCTAATAACCTTTATTCAACACTATTGGTGCTAACAACCCATATCAACTTGTACTATCATTGATGATTGATCAAAGTCCAACCAATGCCTAAACATTCTCCCCATATTAGGAGAGAGGTGAGAAGCTATGCATCGAGAGAAACAAAAAAAATTAACTTTGTCCACTCCATGTCATGAATATCAGATATAAAAAGCCAAATATGGAACTAAAAGCAAGAATACAAGCCAAAATTTACCATTCAAGCATGGAACCCATATTCTAATCAAATAGCTAATTGGAGAGGGTAATTATCCTATATCCTCTAATAGAACCTCCAACATCCAATTTAATGCTCAAAGTTTGTCAATCATGAGGATCCTGAGGGGCATGTAAAGGATGGTGTGTTCACTGACAACATAAACAATAAGTGATAGTGTGGAAAATATCATTTGGAAGGTGTCAGTTTCAATCGATAATGCACAATTATACATCATTTATAATAGATTTGGCATAAAAACCATAAAAATAAACTTCAAAAACATAAAATAAAAGATCCCACCTGATCACAAGACCATGGTAAAAAAATTGAACATAACCTTATATCACCGTTGTGATCTTTTATAACTCCTTTTAACTCTAAAAATTGGAATATTCCCCCTTATTTTAAAAAAAGACATATTCTAAAAAATATAGAAACTTTGTCTATAGGTTTGGAACCCATGACCAATGACCTAAAATTTATTTCTCTAACCAACTCATCTTCAATAAACTTGATTATGATAATTTAAGAAAATCAATATTAACTTGAAATTTTGGATTTTATATATATATATATATATATATATATATATATATATATATATATATATATATATATATTTATTGAAAAATTACTGTAGGCTTTTATCAAATTGTTTCATTTCACCTTCAATATTGCATGAGATATATCTGGTGCTCTATAGAGTCCTATTTTAACTTATTTTCAAATACAACAGTGTTAATAACATCTAGATCAAGCTATTGCATACCAATTATTGCATTTTTAATCCTTGGTGCTATTTAAAATTAACTGTGAGAAAAGATCAACATAATAGATGGCTATTAGAAAAATGGTTACACCATTGTTATGTCTCTGATCAAATCTGATTAATTATTTTATTATAAAAATGGTTACACCATTGTTATGTCTTTGATCAAATCTGATTAATTGTTCTAACTTTTACATTAATTTGACTTCTTATTTTCCACACAGATCACTAAAAAATACTCTTGATAAAAAACCACCATATAAATTTGTCTCACATTAAATAAAAAACAAAATACCTCAGTAGTTTCTATATATACTAGAAGAAAAAAGAGGTTGTTTTAAAGCATTGTATAATTGTGCTTTATTACAAATCAAATCACCGTACCACTATTGGCATTGAAAAATTTCTTATATTGGATCACCATAAAGATTTA
This sequence comes from Torreya grandis, assembly GCA_037957365.1. Classification (NCBI taxonomy): domain Eukaryota; kingdom Viridiplantae; phylum Streptophyta; class Pinopsida; order Cupressales; family Taxaceae; genus Torreya; species Torreya grandis. Next base: position 2,146,153 of record JARHVA010001094.1, on the reverse strand, counting down.
ATTTTGTAAGATAAAATTAATAGAACTGTACAAATACTTGGAGTTACTCATGACTCATGTTGAAATCAAAGAAAGACTTCTCCTTTACCTGCTTTGCTGGAACTAGAATGGTGCTACAAATTTTTTTTACTCCTCTTCAATTTTCCCAAGCTTTGATACCACTGATGGATTTTAGAATAACAGAGGAATAAACTTAGAAATTTACATCTTGAATAATATGTCACATCAAAAAAATATCATAATATTTTAAAGATGATTTTTACAAAGCATATGAAAGCTTATAAAGCTTCACAGGGTGGTTGCGGGGAAACTAATTTTCCCCATAAACCAACTTACTTAATAACAAAGAAAAACTAAAAAATAATTCAAATAATTAATTTTGGATCAAAAGTAATTCAACAAATGCAAATACATTTAGGCATATTTATGCACAATAACCCCATTTATCTTTGAATTCAGGTCCAAGTGGTGTGATTCAATAAATGTAAGTTGCATTGTGAATAGTGACATAACAACACTATATCCACTTTTATCCACAAAAAATGTAGGTAATTAGGTGCACATGCATGCAAAATCACCCTAATTCACTTTAAATTCAAGCAAAAGTGGTGTGATTGGGGCAATGTAGGTTGCATTGGTGACTTGTGCACACCAAACCACCACTTTATGCTATTTTTACTTGTGATTAGAGGGATTATAGACCAAAAGAAACAAAACAACACCATATACACTTGTGACTATAGGAAATGTAGATAATTCAAGGCACATTCATGTGTAATCAACCCAATTCAATTTGAATTGAGGCTAAATCAGTGATTGGGACAATATAGGTCTCATTGGTAACCAACGCACACCCAACCACTCATTTATGTCCATTTTACTTGTAATTAGGTCCCTTATAATCCAAAAGTGAAATAATAATGTCAGATCCTCTTGTGGTTAGGAAAATGCAAACAGTTTTAAGGATTTGTGTGTGAACACCCCAATTCACTTTGAATCCAATCCCAAATAGTGTAATTAGGGAAATTTAGGTTTCATTAGTGACATTCACACACCCAACCACCCCTTTACGATAAATTTAATTTCAATTAGGTCCAAAATAGGCCAAAATTCACACAACAATACCATATCCACTTGTGATAAGGGAAAATGGGGATAAATTGGGACACATTTATGCATGGTTACCTCAATTCACTTTGAATTTAGGTCAAACTGGTGTGAATGGGGTAACATAAGTCACATTGGTGAACCATTCACACTCAACCACTCCTTTATGATATTTTTACTTGTGATTATTGGGATTACAAGCCAAAATCAACACAACAACACCATATTCTCTTTTTATAGAGTAAATGTGGATAATTTTGGGCACATTCATGCTTGATCACCCCAATTCACTAGGAATTTAGGCCAAAATGGTGTGATTATGGTAATGTAAGACACATTGGTGACTATCACAAACCCAACCACCCATATATGCTAATTTTACTTTTGATTAGGTCTGTTATAGGTTAAAAGTCAGATAAAAATACCATATCCACTTGTGACTAGGGAAAATATGGATAATTTTGGGTATGTTTATGCACAATCACCCCAATTTAGTTTAAATTTAGATCATATTAGTGTGACTAGGTTAACATGATTTGATATGGTTTTCTTGTGTCTATTAGCTTATAAGAGTTCTAATCACAAATAAAATCAATAAAGGGGTGGTTTGGTGTGTGCAGGTCACCAATGCAACCTACATTGCCCCAATCCAACCATTTTATCCTAAAATCAAAGAGAATTAGTTGATCACACATAAATATGCCCAAAATTATCTACATTTTTCTTGTTACAAGTGGATATAGTGTTATTATGTCACTTTTGGCCTACACAAGACCTAATCATAGGTAAATGACATAAAGGTGTGGTTGGGTGTGCATGGATCACCAATGTGACTTACGTTTCCTCAATCACACCACTTTGGTATAAATTTAAAGTGAATTATATTGATCATGCACAAATTTACCAAAACATTTCTATATTTTCCTTGGTCAAAAGTGGATATAGTGTTTTTGTTTTTATTTCAGTATATAAGGGATGCAATCATAAGTAAAATCCACATAAATGAATTGTTTGGGTATGTGTAAGTCACCAATGTGAATTAATTTTTCCCATTCACACCACTTTGTCTTGAATTTCAATTGAATTTGGGTGATTGTACACATATGTGCCCCAAATAATTAGCATTTGATTAGGTCGCACATGGATATATGGTGTTTTTGTGTCATTTTTGGTATAAAAATGACCTAAAACGAGTCATCAATGTGATTTGTGTTGCCTCAGTTATAAAAATTTATCTTGATTCAAAAGGAATTTGGGTGGTCTAACATAAATGCACCTAAAATGATCTACGTTTTCCCTGGTCACAAGTGGATATGGTGTTTTTGTGTCACTTTTGGCCTATAGGGACATAATTATAAGTAAAATAAGTAGAAAGGGGTGGTTTGGGATAACCTGGTTACTAATGTGAATTAATTTTCTCAAATCAAACCACTTTGGCATGAATTTGAAGCGAAATGGGGTGATTGTGTGTGAATATGAACCAAAAATTTCACATTTTACTTTATCGTAAATGGATATGGTTTATTTATGTTGCTTTCAGGCTATAATACCCATAATTATAAGTTAAAATGATATAAATGGATGGTTTGGTTTTAAAAGGTCACCAATGTGTCCCACATTACATCAATCATACCACTTTCAATTTAATTCAAAGTGAATTTGGGTGATCACACACAAATATGCCCCGGATATTTACATTTGTCTTGTCACAAGTGGATATGGTGTTTTTGTGTTGATCTTGGCCTATATGGGAATTAATCACAATTGATATTAGCATAAAGGGGTGGTCAGGTGTGTTTGTATCAATAATTTTGCTTATGTTGCTTGATCACACCACTTTGGTTTGACTTTGAAGTGAATTAGGGTGATCATACACAAATGGGCCCAAAATTTTTCATATTTCCTTGGTCACTTATGGATATGGTGTTCTTATGTCACTTTTTTCCTATAATGGAACTAATCACATGTAAAATAAAAATAAGTTGGTGGTTGGATGTTCAAGGGTCATAATGTGATATAAATTTCACAATCAAACACTATTTTATCTTGAATTTTATGAGAAATGGGGTGATCATGCACAAATGTGCCTACAATTATTTTCATTTACATTGGTCATAAGTGGATATGGTGTTTTTATTTAACTTTTTGTCTATAAGGCACTAATCAAAAGTAAAATTGGTATAAACGGGTGGCTAGGTGTGTGTGGGCCACCAATGTGATATGTGTTTCCCTATTCACACCACTTTGGCATGAATTTAAAATAAATTGGGATGATCATGGACATACATGCTCTAATGTTTCTCCATTTACCCTGGTCACAAATTATTATGGTGTTATTGTGTCACTTTTGGCCTATAAGGGACCCAATCTTATGTAAAATATGCATAAAGGGGCAACTTGGGTGTGCATTTTTTGTAAAATTTAATTTTCACAAACTTAAAACCACTAGAAATGTCATCAACAACTTGGAAGGCACCAAAACCTAAAATTGACTATATATTTTCCCTAAACTGGACATCAATTACAAAAGATATACCCTAAAAGCCTTAGGTTCAATATTAAAATCCTAAAATTAACTAAGTACTCACCAAATTATATTTTGAAAAATGATCTTCTAAATAATAAATCTTATAGCTATGATATTGACTCTAGAAGATATAGAGTGACTCAATTTTATTATATTTACTAAACTAAATTCAAAGTATAAGTTGACATTTACATTGTCCCATTTATATTCCTTATACTTTAAATTTGTTTTAGTAAATATAAGTTGAAATTTAAATTGTTACATTTATATTTGATAAAATAAATGTAAAAATGTAGATATAAACTTATATTTGCTAAAATAAATTAAAATAACAGGGAATGTAAATGTGACAATGCAAATTTTAACTTATAATTAACATTTGTTTTAGTAAACACACAATATTCCTTTTGGTTGATCAACTTTCCCTACTTCAAACCCTTGCACATTATAAAAAAATAGTACCATGCATGTGCTATAGCACATGTGAATTATAACATGCACTTGGTTTAATGTATATACACTTTAGGTTTAGATATAATTGAGCCTAAATCATAAAAACATGTACATGTTTCACTGAAATCACATTTTCATGAAAAAAATGTTCACGTTTTGCCTCCAAAACTTTTCTTACTTGCCCTTAAATGAACATCCATCACACTTAGAGGGTCTCAATCTCTACTTCTTTATTTCATAGAATAAAAAAACTCATTCTTTCTCTTTTTTCCCTCTCCTTTGGAGGTGGGACTCTTTCCTCCAAAAATCTCTCTCTCTAACTGATTCCTAAATTTTGTTCTAAAACTTATCAAAATCTTAGTAGCCTAAAATTAACAGCCTAAAATCATTTTCTATCTCCCTTTGTCTTTGAAAATGTTCCATAGGACATGTTTTTTAGTTTTGGGAAGTTGATTTACATGTGCCTTCAATGCGGGTTAAACAATTACTACAAACTAGTAGTTTCAAAACTACTCCTTACAAGTGTGGTTTCACCACTATCCCAAAAATGGGTAATTTGAACTCAATGATGTGAATGAAGTGAATGAAGGGACATAAATAATATTGCAAAAATCACACTTGGGAACTACAATTTAATTTTGAGACTTGGAACATAGCCTAAATATGCTATAAAAATATATCTTAAAAATTTTCCTATAATTTGGAAAATGGATAAGAATCATCCAACCCTATATTATGACCCATGACATAATAAACCATAAATTATAAATTATACTCATTTTAACATTTTTTTTAAATTAAAAAATCTTCTTCTTTTCAATATTTATAACTTTATGTATTTCTTTGAAAACATATGATCAAGATATTGGCTTCATTTTGCTTAATTAATGGACATAATTGTCTGATTTGATTCTTCTTAAAATTTGACCTATTTCTCCAAAAAGTGTCAAGAGGAGTATAATTTTATATTTTATTAGCATAGTAAACCTCTTGAGGATTTTTAGCTACATATATTTCATTCTTGGAATCAATGTTCCATCTAGTTATAATGTTTGTGGGTGAATCCTAACCCAAACGAGAGAAAAGACATCACCTTCTCTCCTTTGATTATAATGTTTTTGGGTGAATCCTAACCCAAACTAGAGAAAAGACATCACCTTCTCTCCTTAGATAATCAAATACACTTTTTTTATTTTCTATGAGCTTCTCTTGCTACAATATATTATGGAAAAATACTTGAAATGGTGTTGATATAATGTAGGCTCAATGTGTCAGATCCTTGGATAAATGTGTAGAAGTCTTGATAAGGATTGATGACTATGCATGAGAGAATTAGCTTGTAAAATATCATGATAGTAGGAGACTTCTTTGATAATCCTAAATATCTTAAGATATGTTTATGTATATAATCATCTCCATGATATATACGCACATAGGTTGACCATATAAGATAGTGACAAGTTATAATCAATATGCGAGGAATAAGGCTTAGTCAAAAAGGCCCCTTAAAAGTACAAGGGTCAAAATCAGTAGGTGGTCAATTACGATCCTTTCCCAATTTATGAACCACCAAATATAACCCAAAGGGTAAAAAGGATCAAAATTGAGATTAGGATGCATATATTATGACTTATTTGTATTTTGGTGTTGAAAACTCATAGATCTATGTTTTTAATGATGAAATCTAAATTTCTCAAGCTTAAGAATAGTCTAATACGGGTTGAATTTTTTTATAAAATATCCATATATACACAAATAGACCAAGTGTCATAATACATGAAAAATATGTAATGGAAAATGGTCTTTTATAAAAAATAGGTGTCTACACCCCTATGTGTCCATGAATGTGCATCAATGCTCCTATGTATTGCATGTGAATCTATAGTGTACTTGTAAACAAAGAGAAATATTTTCAAGTAGATAAATGTCTATATAAATCAATATTAAACAAACAAATTAAATAAATGAGCAAAGTAAAAATATTAGGAAAAAATACACCTGGTAGTATATGAATTGTGCCACCATCTCTATATAATCTCTAAATTTGTACAATGTCTTATAGCTCTCTGGTGTGCACAATATGCCTTTTGAATCTATGGTGTGTGCCTCTCAGATATATAAGTAAGTGACAATAGTATGTCTATGGATCACCTTTGGTAAAAAATATGAGGATGTTTAATGATCTCCTCCTACTATGTGGGGAGGAATGCTTTGTAACTCTTTGATGTGGCGGATCATTGTATATTTTAATTAGAATAAAAAGATCATATGTCCCCCTTTTGATGTGTGGGTAACTTATACATCACTCATCTCAAAAGAGAGGGATTACATGTATCATTTGTGAATTATATAAACTCATGAGTTGATTTTATCATGTAAAACACAATAATCACATTTATGGTGTAATAAAATAAATATATCATCGTAAAAGTACATATATAACTAAAGTGAGTACAACTAGTGGGTTTAAACTATATAATAAAAGGTAGCAACTAGTTGGCCCCACATTAAAAATGGGTAAGTAAGGATGGTAAAAAATATAAATCCATATGTAAACAACTATCAATAAATGAAGGAAAAATCAATAGTATACTTTAATTTAGAAAATATATAATTGACAAAGCACAACAATAGTATGCCCTAATGTTGAAAGATATAATTAATGGGGCACAATAAATAGTGTTCCCTAATAAAATAAATTTATAATCAATGTAATAATTCATGTATCATTTCCATAGTAGGTAATATAAATTATCAATAAATAAAAGCTATAATATGCCCCAATAAATACATGGTAGAGACCATGGAAACATAGTCAACAAAGATATAAACAATCAATAGGTAGTGTGGATGATATAAATCATGACACCCATCACAATAATATAGAGCAATCATTGATATAAATTTAAGAATAAAAACACAAATATATCATATCTCACTTAAAATAAAAAAATAAAAAAATATTACATGATGAGTACAAAAGTAAAAAAATGTCAGAGAAAAAAATTAGATAATTTCATGCATAATAGACAAATTAGGCAGTGTCACAGAGTGTTGCAAGAGTAATCAAATTATGTAAATTAAACACATGAAATTGAGTATACAATTAAAGATTCCATCATAAGCAATACAAGAGACACACACCAAGAAACACACACTTATAAGTAGAGCAAACATAGGAAAAACAAAAGGGACACATAATTTAGCAAACATGTGAAGCATTCTAGGACTAACGATAAGCACACATATAATAAATAATAAATAAATATTATAGTAAATCACACAATATATATATATATATATATATATATATATATATATATATATATATATATATATATATATATATATATATATATATTGTGATTTACTATAATATTTATTTATTATTTATATATATATATATATGTATGTATGTATGTATATGTATGTATGTATGTATGTATGTACATATAATCAATTATAAATCTCAATTTGATTAGAAGACAAAGAAAAATAAAATATAAAGTACTATTGGGGCTGCCCCCAAAATCAACACAAGAAGTCCCTCGGTGTGAGTATGAGACAACTCCCAATTATATGTGAATCCAAATTCATATGTAACATATGTATCATGCATCCAAATCAATAATAATATAAAAAACACATTCATAATTAGTGTATATCAAACCTATAGAAATAAGTTGATAATCATGATATGCTAAAATATGTAACTATGTAATATAAAAAAAGAAAGGCAGATAAAATATGTTCTTATTTTATTATATCTATAAGACCTAGTTAAAGGAAATAAATTAGGGAGGAAAAAATTATAAGGAGTGAAAGTGATAATAAGTAAGAAGGAAGGGATCCCTACTAACCTATGACTTCTCTCAGAATATTCTGTACACTATGATAGAAGGTAAATACATATAATGTGTTATCATCACAAGGAATCTCATGTAGGCTTTTGGAATAGGACTCAATAATAAAAATAAAGGGATCAAAGTAAATAATAAAATCAACATACATTATGAAGCTATAATAATGATATAAAAATCATAAATGAAATAAAAAATTAAAAAAAGGATAAAACTAGAACATGAAAGCAAAGAAAGAAGATGGTGCCCTAAAAACTAAAACAAGATAGATATCCAAAATGTAATGATTTGGAGAGAATTAAATACCCAAGATGGCACAACATGGAAGAATAAATCCAAAATATATGTGCAAGATAAATAAGAAATGAAAATGGATACAAACAAGTAAATAAATAAATAATGTAAACAAAATATTGTTTAATTCAGGGACATGGTATTAGAAAGCAAGGACAACTAATAAAATTATATATCTAACCATTGTGTGTGTGTGTGTGGGCGCGCGTTTGAGTGTGAGTGTGATAGTCATGTACTTAAGTTCTAGATGTAGATGTATTAGGACCTGTGATTCCAGTAATTATAATTCATTATCATTATCACTATAATATTCAACACTATAATCATCAACAATACAATAGGTATCATCAATAAAATCATTGTCATGGGAATCATCTTTACTGCAAGTGGTTCTAGTATCTTTTTGTAAAATTCCATTTTTATTTATCAAAAAGGTGGGTCATATAATAATTGGATTTTTGGTAGGCTCTTTAGATTGAATATTAATATAAGGTTATGATATTATTACTTTGATCCTTGGATTAGTAGGTACTTATACTTGAGGTGCACATTGTTTAGATCATATGATAGGTTTTTTGGTATCTCTTTAGGTAAGACCTCATTTTGCACTTATGTGGGATGTTCATAATTATTGATTTGAATACTAATCACTTTATTATCATGAAAAAATTTAAAAAATTGGTGAATTTTTGATGGAATTAATTTCATTTTGATAGATCCAGGGTCATCTAATAAATACATCACATGTCTCATCATTTGGAAATACATGAAACTAGGTTTATATAGTCTTATGACCAATAGTAACATGTAAGGTAATACCACCAAAAGGCATCCTAGTTATGCCATAATATCCTATAATATATGTGATTGTACCATCTAAATATTCTTGTATATCCAATATTAGTAATAAATTATGTTGTATATATATTGATGCATAATCAATTATCTACCATATTTCCATTCATTAACCTCAAATCTATATCTATGAAAGCTCAAATGAATATTGGACCATTTTTAGAATAAACATTTAGAATCTCGTGGTCATCAAACAAAAATTAGAGGATGCCCTTTACATGTGTCATTGACCACACCTATGAATCTGTCAAGGATATGACCATTACAAACACGTGAAGGTTCCTTTTAAGCTATCATATGAACATCATCTTAGTTTTTAGATTGAGTATCATGATTTTATGGAGGGTATTTTAGGTGTTGATTAGGTTGGGAAACTAATTATTTAAAATTATTGTTATGAGCTTATAATATAGTTTAGATGTTTTTTTTATCAAGTCTTATATCTTATTCTTAAAATTTATGCATCTATTTGTATGATGTTCAGAGTACAATAATCACAATATGTATTAAAAATGGTTTATAGGTAGAGGTCATGATAAGTCCCATTATCTGTAGGGAGGTGAAGAATCAAAGATACCATATTCCAGTCAAGAAAGAGTTTAAACATATTTTGAGGAATCTTACTTAATGATGTAAATTTTATTCGATCTTATTTCTACAAAAGGACTATCTTATCTAGTGGTTGATCTAATGCTTTGGTTATAAAATTTTCATTATACATATCTTTGAATGTTGATTTACCTTGATATTTGGCTTTACTATAGGTAATGGCATTATTCCTATAATTAGGTTAGAATATGAATCACATATATCATATTCCATTAGAGAAAGTGTTTAATATATATATTTTAGGACTCTCTCTTAACCATGTAAATTTTATTTGATTTTTTGTAGGGAAAAGACTATCATATCTAGTGGTTGATCTAATGTATCAAATATATTCTTGAATTCATTCTTAGGTTATAAAATTATCATTAGACTATTGGTTTACCTTGATATTTAGTTCCACTAGAGATAAGGGCATAAGTCCCATAATTAAGCATGTTGGCCTCTAAAATATTTATCTCGTTTTTCCTAATTTCCTGAAAAAATTCATCGAAATATTGGCAAAAGTTTGAGATCACTCTAAATCATAAGTTTATTAATTTTGGACATATTCTAAAAAATATAGACTTAAATAGCTCTCATATTACTATTATCAAATTTTAATATTGGTACTATCATATTCCAATATTATTATTATTTTTGGATTCCAATATTGTTATTATTATATTCTAATATTGATTCTATCATATTCAAATATTAGGGTGGATGCACAAAGTTGGTGGACAAAAAAGGATCCCTTCTTAATTAATTCATCCATGACCAATAAAGTGTGAGCCACCTTTTAAAAAGTGCACATGCCTTTTGGAAGATGCGTTCAAGATTGAAAATGAATTGGATTGGATTGGCAAGCCTAAATGTCATGCACAATGTGTAATGCAAAGGGTGCACACCCTTTGTAATGCTATTTTGGAGGGAAATGAAATAAAATTTTAAAAAACCTAGAACAAATTAACACACTCTTTAATAAGGCTATGCACCTCTTTCATGAAAAGGGTGCATGAAAATTATAAATAGAGTATGCCCTATTTATTGTAGAGGGATTGCTCTATATGTAATAAAAAGGGTGCACACTCTTTGTATTACATTTAATAAACCAAGATAAGTTTGTGATCAATGGACTCAAGCTCATTGTGTTGTCATCCTTCTACAATGAACCTATCCATAAAAGTATTTTAATTCTACCTTTGATTTTTCATTTCCAGATTCCCACTTTATCTATCTTTTTATATTTGATGTCTATCATAGTCAACTGAGATAGGTCTGTGGTCAACAAACTCAAGTGCACCACATCATTATCCACCTACAGTAAACTTGTCTAAATTTTGTTTATGTTCTTCATTATGATACTAAGCATGCATAGTCATCTCTTCTTATAATTTTCATAGTTAATAAGTTATAATAGTCAAAAAATATTAGTGTGTGAGCTACCTATATTCCTTCTTAGTAATTTCAAAAAATAACAACACTTCATATTTGGCAATCAAAATCAAAATAGTTAATTATTATATATATATTTATCATTTTGATATTTCTAATTTTACACCTATTTACATAATAAAAAAATATTGATTAAATTAGTTTTTTTTATATAAAAAATATGGTAAAACAAATGGGAAAAAAAAATTAATAAATATGACAATCTAGAAACTATTATGCTCTAGCTATTTTTTTTGGATATAATGGTAGTTTTCAACCTATTAGCTGTTAGGTTATTGATATTGTTCTTTTTTAAAAAATAGTTTGTGTTTTTATTTATTTTACCTATGTTATTTTTACTCAAATAATCCATAATTTATATCATTGTCCCAATGGATGTAATTCAAATTATTGATTTTAAATACATTTTTTGATACCCTATCAACCACTAGGATCCCATCATTGTTCTTTAGATTTAATGATGATGTTATATCAAAAATTGAGATTAGAAAATAAATATTATTTAATTTTAAAAAAAATGCAATGTAAAATTATAATATATAATATATGCAATAAATCACATGAAATTGATTTGGAACTTGTTAAATAAATGTGCTAAAAAGGGAAAGTACCAAAGAAGAATGATTGACTGTAACTATGAAATTGACTATATGGTTGTGTGAGGACATTGTGAATTAGGAGTGGGGATACACATCCTTTTGGGACAAGGTCATGCTATTTGATAAGGCTTATTTTCACTAGTGTCTATAGGGTGCACCATCATTTGGTAGGGTTTTTCACCCTCTGTGAAAATTTGGATTATTTTTCCTTTGCCTGTAGGTCCTATGCGTGTGATTGGAGTCACTCTATTTGATACCAAATTTTTGTGTGCCTTATTATTCACTTGTAACCCTATCTCAATAGACCACAAGGAATAAATACAATAAATGGGAAAAAAGGGTTAGTGGTTAAAGTTATGCTTGACCTTGATACCCCTATGTTAAGCACTACCTACATACAAATAATATGAAGAGGGATCAAACTCCCCTTATTTTAATTTTAGTGATTAATTTCCCCCCCACCCTTTTATTCTAGTAATATAAAAAATCAAAATTACTATATTAAAATAAATATATGTGTACTTGAGCTTACCTATGTTGAGTAGGATTGGATATAGGCCACACATTAAATTATGCTTCATGCAAACCTATAATGAAACACGTATAAGTTCATCCTTACTTAGGATGAAATATAAAATTAAAGACAAATAACTAATAGATAAAATAATAATAAATGAATACACTTGTTTGGGTATGCAAACTATTGTGTTTTATAGTGCAAAAAATGGTGATTGTAGAGGGTAGGACCCTTGGAGATTTATTATTCATTGAAACCCTTGGATTGGAATGTGCATGCCCCAATCCTCATTAGAAGGAGAGTGTGATTAATAATTCAATATGTGTTTGACTCCATCATTGCATAATAAAGGTATTAGGGTGGCTTGAAATCCCTGTATGAATTCCAATAGATAATTTTGGTGCAAAAATAATGAATCAATTGCTATATATGAAATAAGATTCATTTTGGTATAAAATTGATGTAAAATAGTTTTATATGAGCATGGTGTATACAACATATATAATGACATGAATTTCTATTTCTTATGTGAAAACTAGTGTAGAACTAAGCAATAAAGTGATCATGTGCCATTCATATGCCTTTAATTTGATAATTGAGTGCATTGATTATGATAATTGAGTAAAATAAATTATATTTTCTAAGTCAAAAAACATAATGTTTTGAAACACTTGTCACACATGATTCAACAAGTTATAAGCAAAATTTTGTAATAAATTGTATATAATTTTGAATTTTTTCTGAGTACCTATTGAAAAATGTTCTAAAAATTGGGTATGATTTTGAGATTTCTAAAAAATGTTGTTTATGGCTACTAGGATGAAAGCATGTTGTTCTAGTCAACTATGACTTATGTTGTTATCTAAATGGAGCATTGTTATTTGGAAGTGATTTATGGGTAAAAATTGAGTATGGATTGTGATTTATGAGTAAATACTATCTTTTCCTATCTATGCAATAGACTATTTCAGCTTAGTCTAAAAGACAAGCCACTATGTGTGTCACCTCGTTTGAGGTGATTTGTGAAGTTTGTGAAATAACTTGGATCAAAATAAAAAGTTATGTGAATTATGTTATAGATAATATATAAATGTGGAGTAATAATTATAGCATTGAAGATCATCACATCATATTAATAATCTGAGCAAAATAGTAATGTGTGATATATGCATAACCTAACATACATAGTGTCATGCCTAGATAAATGTTAGCAATGATAAATGTAATAAAAAATGATCATAACTTATTAATTGAAATTAAATATAACTACTTGGGGAGAGATGCATGATATCCATCACAATGTCAAAAAATGAGGAAGATGCATGATATCCATCATAACATCATAAACTAAGGAAAAAACACACTAAAAGTCATGGCCATGACACACACACAAAACAAGAAAGAAGGATAAGGGACTACATAAAAGGGGCATATTCAAATTTCACTCACACGAATAGAAGCATACAATAAGGATTAAATCCAAAAACAAGGACATGTTTAAATATCCACACTCCAAAGCAAAGAGTACACACAAAGCATGAAACAAAAAAATAAAACACAATAAACATACATGAATACGTTAAATTTATATACTAAGAAACATGTAAAATTAGTATATTTATCACCTTAGGTATCGAATAAGATAACAATGTTAGTGTAAGTTAGCCAATGATGATAGATTTTTGTGCAATGTATTGAAATGAAGTATGAACAATAGGGATAGTCAAAGAGCGATAAAACCTATGTAAAATATGCCCCCATTGAACTATATGAGATTTAAACAAGTTATATAAGGCCTAAGACTAGTTTGCATCTAAAAATTTAGATCCTATATTCACTGGGATAAGTCTACTAGAATTGGACAAGAGCATACTGCATGATTGTCTTGATTAGAATAATTTTGTTTGTGTAAAGTTTCTGGGTTTGAGACATGATCTCTACCTACAATTGCATTTGGAAGTGATAACATGTATGTTCTGAAACTCACTCAATTACACTTGTGAAACATATTTGATATAAAAATAGATATAGATAAGTACTACATATAGTGAAACATAAATTAACTGATGTAAATGAACTAGACATATCATGCATAGGTCATGTTTTTAAATTTTTTGAAATATTAATTTTTTTGTATTTTTTTAATATATTAAATTGAAAAAGGAACATACTAAAAAATGAATCCCAAAATAGCCTCATAATAAATAGGTCATGTATTTAGCATAGGAAGGATGAACTCTTGCTAATGGAAAGTATCATGCCATTGTGAAGTAACTAGTCTCAACTCAAAATCTAAAAATTGATCTGACTCTATAACATAAGTGTCATTGTCATGATGATAATTTTTAGTATAGTATGCATGTGATTTATCATGGTGAACTCTATGACTCTTTATAACCCATTGTGAAGTATAAGAACTTGGTGTTGGTGTTCTTTATGGAACACTCTTAATGCCTTATAATATCAATCTAGAACGTGCTAGCATAGAAAGTGGATCTTTAAAATATGTGAAAAATATTTGATCAAGTGTATTTTAAAGGATAGGTGTCCTTAGAAAGTGTACCACTTGCTTCTAAATTCTTTGAGTAGTTTGAACCTTTGTAGGTTATTCAACTGATATCTATTGTGTAGGAATGATAGCCTTCTATTTGATGGGGTATTCATATAGAATACCATGAATTTTGATAACCTTAATATAAATTATATATCTCAAACATATATGTACTGTAGAAGGAAATTATTGAAGCTTCTAAATCCAAGGACCTCATAGTAACATATCAAAAAATCCTACACTAGATAATACTATGAACTTGGTGGCCACATGTGTAGGACAAACCTATAATGGTAATGTGATCTCATGAATAGAAATTTGAATATGGCCATTGAATCCTTTGATTATTATTTTTGTAGGAATAATATCCTTATCTATGTATTTTAAATGTGAGATAAGTGTGATAGTGCACATATTCACACTTGAACTATTATCAACCATGACATTCTACATATGTTGATGATCAATGTAAGCTTGAATGAGCAAAGAGTGAAATTCAAAATCATCATTGACCAATTCATGCTATAAGAATATGATAAGTGGTATAGATGGCACTAAAACATGATATGTACCAATGATTCAATTCAAAGGATGTTGTGCCTCTATGTGAGGATGATAATAAGCTGATGGAGGATGTGCATTACATGCATAATGCACTTCTCATTTATCTATTATTTCTTGACATGTATGCTTAAGGAAATGATTATTGAATATATTCACTATTATATTATCACTTGGTTATGCCTTTGTACTATCACTAGGTGTACTCACATAAATGATGTAATCATTTATCAAATCTTGAATCTTATATCTCAAATTAATGCATTTGTTGGTAGTATGCCCTGGTTCTCTATGAAAATCACAAAAATATTTTTGATCAAATCTTTTTGGAAGATATTTTTTCACACCAAACTCATTAATGTGAGGGAGTGATATGAGATGACATTCTAATAGATTTTACAACACCTTGTAGGGAGCTTATATCAATTTGATAAACAATCTTTTTAGAGGAGTTGATAATACAATGCGTGGAGTAGGATCTGAAACTACATTCACTATTTCCTTTTGATCATTCTGTCAGGATCCTCTACTGCCCACTAAGGACACACTTGATTACCTTTGTATTAGAAACTAAACACGAAATTTAACCAGAATGATAAGTAACTAGAAATATGAAACAACACAGAATATGAGAGACAATACCCAATTGTATTAACAATCATTCAGAAGAAAATACAATAAAGAAGATGCCACACTTCTTCCCACACCTCTAGAGCTCCCACACTTCTAGGGTTCACCTGTAATTCTCCTTCAACACTTCACTCTCTCATCACAGTCACAACAATCAACTCAAACATAGATTTTTTCACCTCCACCAGTCAGTAACAACGCTGCCAGTACACCAAGTACACAACCGTACTCCAAGTAGATCTCCCTTGAACTTGCAACACCCTACACATCAACAGACCTTACTTACAATGTAGATATCTCTACACCCTGAAGAACCCTTGTCCTTGCCTCACCAAGTCCTTATGATTCTTCAACCAGTACCTCAGTGGATCTTCTACCAAAACTTGCATAACTTGCAACTCTCCCTGATCATACACACTCAGCACCCCTTTTGAACTAGGAGAAGATAATCTTGCTCTCTCTTCAAGCACAATGGCTTTCTAGCACACTTTTACAATACAACCCATGAGTCTATTATATATATCTCATGCATATAATAATTAGACTTTCTTAATTACAATAATTAGACTCACAACTCCAAGACTATAATTAGCCTTTAACATGCAAACTGACAGTCCAAAAATAGACCAGTTCTCGACCCGCATGCAAACACATGCACACACAGGTTGCCGACATCGGCTCCTTCCTGATCGATGTCAGCCGACTAATAACCGACGTCAATTTCTTTTGCACTGTAATATGACCGACGTTGGTTGATCAGATCGATGTCGGTTGCCCTGGAACTTGTTCTGCAACCTCCGCAACTCTCCTCCATGTCTGCATCAGTGAAGCTTTTAGCTCCACAACCTAACACATTCTTATTTTAAATTAGTCTCACATTTTATGGTGGATTATTTAGATTATTTTCATGATGAGTAGAAACTATTTTGGTTGCATACTTTTGCTTATTCATTACTAATAACTTAACCTTTCTTTCCTTAATTATGTAACGTAAATCCATGAATGACATAAATGTCTAAAACAAAATAGCCTCATGTAGAGGTGGAAGCGACATCTATTTGAATTTGTATTGAAACTCCTCATCTACCATAGGATTGATCATCTTGGATAACATGGTCTTATACCATAATACATATTCTAGTATATGCTCATTGGATACTTGTTTAAGCTGGTAAATCTAGGCATATGAAATTATTTCACTAATGTTAATTGAGAAAATCACAAGAAACAAATATATCAAAGGATTGAATGCATGAAATGACCCATGTTTCACTTGTTATTTTAATATTTTGGAAATAATTCTGTCAACAACCTATCATTGGATTCATAGTCAAAACATGAGGTGTGAAATGTTCTCCAATGTCGATCGGGGTCACCTTTTCCATCATACAATGTAAGATTAGGTGTTTCAAAACTAGTTGGTAAAGGATAAGCCGAAATATGTTGAGCTAATGGATTATGAAATAAAGTATATGAATCAAGTTCTTGATTAGGTTTTTAATCAATTGTTTCAGATGTAACACCTTAGTCTACAAGGCTAAAACCTCTTGCATAAGGGATTGTACATCAGGAGTAGAACATGTGCTAACCAAAGGTGGTGTCATAAATGATTGAATATGAAGTGGAATATTGATATTTTAAAACCCTTGGGTTTCCCCCATAGTATATGGTGGTAATTTTTTTTATTAAATGATGAATATAAAGGTAAGATACTGACAGTAATTTAAGTTTTAGAAGACTGGCCTTTAGATTATTTTTTGACTTCCTCTCTAACAATATTTAGAAACACATCTTGCATATCCTAAATATCTAAAATAAATATTGTTAATTATCTTTTGTCTATGTTATTTAATGATTTTTCCATTATGTTGTAATCACCTAAAATTTGAAAGTGTTCAAATTGAGTACTACTGAGGCTAGCACTTCATCTAAGACAAGTAGAAATAAATTTATTAGATTGCATAAAATATGAAATTAAAACTTGGAAGATTGTTATTAACAAAGAATTTAACAAACATGAAAAAACCTAATATATCAATTGGAAACAATAAAAATAAGGAAAAAAACCCTATAAATATGGATGGTTAGGTTTTACAACATTTAATCAATAGATGAGTTCACCAATATATTTTATCAAAATTTGAGATTAAGAAATAAATCTAATCTATTTTAGACAAATTGTTATACAAAATTAGAATGTATAAGATATGTAATAAATCACATGAAAATGATTTGGAAATTACTAAATATATAAATGTGCTAAAAGGAGAAAGTGCCAAAAAATAATGACTTAAAAATTAGACATGTAGGACTATGTTTGTGACTATGAAATTGAGTGTATGATTGTGTGAGGTCACTGTGAAACAAGAACAAGGTTTCACATCCATTTATGATGAGGACACATTATTTATATGAGGTATATTTAAATTAGAATATATAGGGTGCAATGGTGTATGGTAGGATTTTTACCCTCTATGAAAATATGGATCAATGTGCCTTCACCTATAGGTCATGTGTGTGTGATCAGATTCACTCAATTTGCTATGGAAGCTGCCATGTTCCTTATTCTTCACTTGAAACCCTAGGTCAATGGAACATAATGAATAAACAAAATAAATGGAAAAAAAGATTAGTGGTTGAAGTTGTGATTAACCTTAACACCCCCTATGTTGAGTGTTGCCTACATACCAATACTCTGAAGAGGTATCAAAATCCATGTATTTCACCCATGTTATGATGGCATGTGTGAAATACTAGTGTAATGTTATATGTTAGTGAAATCTTGGTTTAATTATGTGATTCAAAAATAGCTTGTGACCTTAGAGGTGTATTTAAACTTAGTTTAGGGATAATTGGGCTATGTCGACATAGAATTGGGAAGAATTGGTGATTTTATCTCAATGTGCAATTAGAATAATTTTGGTGTTTGCAATATAGAATCCTTTTTCCATATAGTGAAAAAATAAATAGAATATATATTAGTTTATTTCCTCAAATGGAAATCATGAAACATGTATGAATACCCATTAAGAAAATTTTAATTTGAGAAATTAGTCATTATTTAATGGGAGAATTAAATTCATGGCTTTAGATACTACTAGTGAATGGGATTATCCTAAAGGCACAACCTTGTATGAGGAGGAAAGACAACTAACTTGGAAGTGTGGGTTAGTCTAATAGTGAGTTTAGGTTACTTGGAATGAATAATAGGAACACCATGTATCAGAGTTGCTTAAGGGTAAGGGTGATTCTCATATAAGTAGAGGAATAATGGTTCAAAACCACGAAACTTAGCATGAGTTAAGTGTGTACAGAAGGATGGTCAAAAGTGAATTATTTTAACATTAAATGTTAATTTTAGTGACTATAGATTGTTGTTAATTAATGTATGAAAATAGTGGTAATAATAATATAACAATGGGTTTCTATCCACACTCATTGTTTATGCATATGCTCTCTAAGCAATTTTTAAAGATTCATATTCCAGGTGCAACATCTTCATGAAATAAAATCCTATGATATCCACTCACATTTTATTCAACAAGACAATTATTCTACTAAACACATCGACAACCTTTTTTTATTTTTTACTTTTTTGTTTAAACACGGATGAGTAACTATGTAGGAACTCAACCCACTTCATGTGTCAATGATTCAATTTCCATTGAATATTGAAAATCTATATCACTTGATGTTTTATGCATAAGATAAACTCCATTAGAAACAAGTAGTGAATACAATTTTTGAGCACTTGTACTATGGCATAAAATTCTTGATCATAGATCTAATATTTCCTCTTTATTTTATTCAACCTCTCACTAAAGTAAACTATAGGCCTAACTTATTGGATAAAAGATGTCCCTATTTTTACATCAATAGAATCACAATCCACTTAAAATACATTGTTTAAATTTAACAATGTTAATTATGGTTTATCAGTCACATTCTTCTTCAATTGTTGGAAATTGTGTTCAATTTATGTTGTCTAGTCAAAATATTTATGATATCTTGTCATCACCTTTGTGATTTTTGTGTACATCTATTGAATTTTTTAATGAATTTACTATAAAACTCACTAAGCCATGAAAAATTCTCACTTCTAATTTGCTCCTTGATGACAATGGTCTATGATAACATGCACCTTCTCTGAATCCATAATCAATCCTACCTAGGATATCATAAAACACAAGTACATGCGATCCTTATTTATGAACCTAAACTTATTCATGTTTATAAAAAACTTATCTTATTTTAACAATTTCAACACTTTCATCAAATACAATGAGTGTTACTCCTTTATCTTGTTGAATATCCAAATGTCATCCAAGTGTACTATGATTTTTCTCCAATAAATGGATTAAAAACTTCATTCATGAGACTCATGAATGTTATCGATGGATTTTTCATCCCAAATTACATGAAAATACATTCACATAGTATTTAATTTATCTTAAATGTAACCTTGCATTCATCAACTTCCTTGATTCCAATTTGGTGATACCCACTTTTCAAATCTATCTTTGTGAAGTGTTTTTCCCCATTAAGTAATCCATCAAGTCATCCATGTGTCAAAATGGAAACCAATACTTAATCATTATATTTTTAATTTTTCTTGATTCAATGTACATGTGCCACTAACCCTATTTTTTGGTGACAATACTGCATGTACTACACATGAGCTTAGGCTTTCTCTAATCAGTCCCTTATTTACAAAATTTTTTGCACTTTCTTTTTCACCTCTTCATTTTCCTCATGTGTCAATCTCTATGATACCTTATTCAATAAACTTTATCTAGATATTAATTCCATGTGATGACTAATAATTCTCCATATTCATACATGATAGATTCAATAATCCATCTAACTCTCAATCTCTCACCAAATGCATAAACTCTTCAATAAAATCACATAAATTCTCATTACATTTAAAAAAATTACAAACACTTAGAAATATCATGCCAAGGATCCACAATATTTCTAAAATATTCCTCTCACACACATATAAACTTGGCCTCAACATGCCAAGGAGGTTTTACAATCTTTCTCCCAAAGCTTACTTGTATAACACTAGCCTAGCCTACCAAATACAAAGGAAATTAATCCATTTATAGAGTTTATAATGAAGAAAAATAAGGGAATCCAAAAATTTAAACCTCCTCCACTTAGAAGGACTATTCATAAATATAAAATGGTTCTCTATAATGTGTTACACTTTAGTTTGGACCCCTCTAACATGTGCCACACAAATTTATCTCCCGCTCCACTTAGATGGTCAATCAAGAAAGTTGTCTTTGTCTTCTACTTTGCATGTGATTCCAAAAGTAGTGGATTATCTTTTTGAATCTTACACAAATAAAATTTCAACCCATTCCCATAATGGAAATAAAAATAAAGTCCCCACATAGAAATTTTACCCACTTCACATAGATGATCAATCTGGAATAGTGGTCTTGGTCTCCCACTTGTGTAAGTGTCAAAAAGATAAAGAATCTCCTTTTTAACAAGAAACCAATTCATAATTATGGAGTCCCACTACAAATTTGACCCATATCCATCTATATCAACCCAAAATATATGTCTCATGTGCCTTGGTGGAGAACTATGCTCCACATGCCATCTCATCAAGATGAATAGTGTCTGTTGCATCATCAGTAGATAGTGATAACATGAACAGTGTTTTTATATCACATCATCTTCTCTGGTTGAAAACAACTCAGCTCCTATAATTTAACCTAATTTTTCTCCAATATTTGTAGACTCTCACAAATGAACACATGATCATACAAACACACAAGCACATGAGCACACCACTCTATTTTTGGGTAATGCAAGATTTCACAAACCTCTAGATGCTCCTGCATCAGACACCCAATGTATTATAATGTGATATCTCAACCAAGTAGATGGGGTAAGTGGTAGAAACACTCTTTTGGTCATGAAGGTTGATGACCATGAAATACGAATCCAACACTTCAAGTAATCCTCCTTTTTCCTCCTCCACTTCCAATTTCTATATACTAGATTTCCTAAAACCATCCTCTTCTACCAAAAGCTTATCCATATCCCAATGGATTCACATGTGGACTCCAAACCACCACCACAAACCATCCTCTACCAATATGATTTATCATGCATCTTCTCTTTCCATGTGAGATCTATCTCACTAAATTTAGTCCACCTCCACATAAATCCATCTTGGCTTTCTTCACACATTATCTAACCATATGTTGGATCATCCATAACATCATACTTCACCATTTGTAGCTCCTCACTCATGACTGAAACATCATCCATAATCTCTTCCATCATCACACCATCTATTTGTTTGAAAACAAGACTTGGATCATCTTCAACATCACATACCATCACTACTTATAGCTCCTCTCTCTTGGTTACAACATCATCTTCCACATGTGCACCCACTTACACAAAAACTAAATCCAAAGTTTCTCCCAAAGAAACATGAAAATCCTCACCAATGCTAGCATGTTCCTCATGCTTTTCACCCTTACAATGAGCTCTCAAAATATCCATATCATCCAATTATTGATCATGCCCCAAAGACATGTTTTTTTCTTCCATGCTTGCATGATCCTCATGCTCTTCAATTTCACTATGAGCTCTCAAAATATCCATATCAGCCACTTCCAAGGCTGCCCTCTCTTCATTCTTATTCTCCATCTTCATACCTATAAAATAAAAACACAAGACTCTCTCTCACATCCTCTACTTAAGGAATCAGAACTTGCTCTGATACCACTTTATGTGGCTTCCAACCACATGATGAATTCAATAATCCATCTAACTCTCAATCTCTCACCAAATTCACAAACTCTTCAATAAAATCACATAAATTCTCATTACATTCAACAAAATTACAAACACTTGGCAATATCATGCCAAGGATCCACAAGATTTCTCAAATATTGCTCTCACACACATACAAAATTGGCCTCAACATGCCAAGGAGGCTATACAAAATTTCTCCCAAAGATTACTTATATAACACTAGCCTAGCCTACTAAATATAAAGGAGACTAATCTATTTATATAATTTATAATGAATAATAATAAGGAAAGCCAATAAATCTAACCTCATCCACTTGGAAGGAACATTCATCAATCGAAAAAGGTGTTCCACCACGTGTTACACTTTAGTTTGGACCCCTCCAACATGTGCCACTCAAATTTGTCTCCCACTTCAATTGGGTGGTAAATCAAGAAAGTTGTCTTTGTCTTCCACTTTGCGTGTGCTTCCAAAAGTAGTGGACTCTCTTTTTGACTTATCTCCAATTATAATTTTGATGTAATCTCATAATGGAAATCAAAATCAAGTCCCCACATGGAAATTTTTCCCACTTCACATGGGTGATCAATGTGGAATAGTGGTCTTGGTCTCCTACTTGCACAAGAGTCAAAGAAGGTAAATAATATCCTTTTTAACAAGAGATCAATTAATAATTATGGATCCCCAATACAAATTCTACCCATATCCATCCATATCAACCTAAAAGAGATGTCCCATGTGCCTTGGTGGAGAACTATTCCCCACATGCCACCTCACCAAGATGAATAGTGTTTTCTACCACATCACTCTTTAGTATTGGAGAACATTTCTATCTCCTTTTCAGTTGATTCTCCTAACTTTTCTCTTCTAAAATTAGCCATTTGTGATTTAGAATCAGACATAGGTTATAGGTCCTTATTTAGAAAATGTGTGGGAATTTTTCTCTCTATTTTTGACCTTGATCATTCGGCCTCCTTTACTTGGACTTCCATTTTAGCTTTATGTTTCTCTCTTATGGGCAGAGGTTTATTTCAAGTGACTTTTAGCTGTGTTGTGAATTATTATTTCGTCAAAAGTTTTAGGCCTTGGTTCTTTGATAACCATGATTTTTTATGTGAACCTCGGTCCCCTTTTTTTAATGTAGAAGAGGTAGTTATATCAGTAGCTCTAATGTGGCTTACTTTCTATAACCTTCCTTATGTTTTGCATTCCCTTAAACATATTATTTTGTTGACTAATCAAGTTGTATTTTTTGTTAAATTGGAGGAGAACTATAAGGGAGGAAAGACAACTAGAGTTGTGTTTTTATTGATGTGTCTAAACCCCTCTTTATCTTTGTTAAGGTGTATTTGTTTTAAGATTCTTGGATGCAGTTCCTTGACTATGATGGGTTACCTTGTAAATGTTTTCATTGTAATTGTATTGGTCACTGAGAAAATTATTGTTATTTTCATAGATTTAGTGGACATCAATGGGTTTGGAGGATAAAAGAGAGCCTCCCTATGGAGAAATTTGTTTGGAAAAATCATGGAGTTTTCTATTCTCGATGCCCTAAGATAATTTCTTCCCCAATGACTAATCCTTCAATCATTAAGGTGACAGTTGAGGAGCTTGCGATTTTAGAAGAGGAACCTATTTAGATGCTAGTGGATATTTTCCCAAGAAGCTTGTTTGGAAGATAGACCATTTGACATCACCATGATTTCTTTCTTCTCCTCCTTCACATTTGAAAGGGAGGAAATCCAAGCTTGATGTGGGTGTTTCATCCAAATGTAGAGTTCATAGAACTAAAGCTAAAATATTGAGATTGGAGGAGGAAGAAATGATTAAATATGGATCTTTGAGACCAATTAAAAAGATCTTTGCTAGGAGAAGGATGATTCCTTCATGCAGTTGACCCTCTAAGATAGTCATTGGGATTTTATGCTTCTATCCTCTTTGGGAACCTTCACTATTTTGCAACCGTGTTGCTACATTTTAGTTGTTTTCTTATTGTTTTTTGTTGTCTTTCTGTGGTTTGGTTTTCTTGATCATTATTATTATTTTGCATATTCCTCATTTGTAGTTGTGTTTCATAAGGCTCTTTCTTTTGGTTGGTGTTTGTTGTTATTTGTTCTTTGGATAATCTAGGCTTTTCAACCATGTCTCAGACTAGTTCAGGAGTCTGGTCAAAATCTCCATCTCATCTGATTCATATATCTAGACTCTCTAAAAATGTTTCTTGATTCATGACTCTAATTTCAAAAATGTTTACCAATAACTAAAATAATAATTAATTTAAAAAAATATCTAATTTATTAATAAAAATTAAAAAATATATAATTAAATAACTAATTTACACTTTACAAATGTTTAACCATTAAACACTAAAATTAAAAAAATTAATTAAAAAAAATAATCTTTTCCTTTATCAAAAATGATACTTCACTACTCTTTTCTCACTGGAGATTATTTTTAGGAAGGTATACCATATACCAACTTTGGTTCAATCCCAAGTCTTTTTGGAGATCATTTTTACCCAAAAAATCTATTTTTGCCATCATCGACCCACATACATGGTTTACATATGCTACCTCCCTCTATGATGCTCCCAATCAGTCCCCCATCCATTTGAATCATATACCACCTAACTATCATTTATTCACTGACAAGATGGTTCTTAAATCCATATATAAACTCAAGTCCAATGAATCCCAAGATGTGGAAAATTTAAAAGCAAAATTCTTCCATCATAGTCCAGTTGTTCTTGCTGTCCACATTTCCAATATTTTTAATTTTATTGTTCCTCATGGTCTTCCCCCCCACTTGTACATCACATATTATACATCCCCTCTTCAAATCTAGAGATTCTCTTAAGCCTGAGAACTACCATAACATCATGATTGGGCATACTTTGGCTAAGATTTTTGCTACAATATTTGATGATTATATCTCACAATGGGCAGATAAAAAATGAATTAGGGAAAATGGTCAAGAATGATTTAGAAGGAAGCAATGATCACATATTCACTTTGGTTGCCATTATAGAGGAAGCAAAGGATAACAAGCAAAAGGTATATTATTATTTTGTATACTTTCATAAAGCATTTGATATAGTACCAATGTATCTTTTGATCCTGAGGCTTAAAGAGTTGGGTCTTTCTAACATGGTAATTTATATTGTCATGACTTTTTATGATAATTTTTTTGGGCATAATCATACCAAAATGGGCACTACTAATGACATTCATAGTACCATAGGTGTGAAACAAGGTTGTCCACTCTCATCTACACTTTTTGGGCTCTATATTGATGAATTAGAGGATCTTATCTCCATAAACTCAGCTAGTATGAATAGTTGTAGCATCTTTGGGATTTACATTGCTATTTTATTGTTTGCAGATGACATTATTTTGATTTCACACTCAATTACAAGACTTCAAAATTATCTTGATGCATTGAGAAATTGTTGTGATAATAAAGGCCTTGAAGTAAATATTACAAAGATAAAAATAATGACATTTAATACAACCAAGAAAGTAGCATCTATAATGAATTTGATGTACAAAAGAAAACAGGTTGAGGTGGTGTACTCTTACACCTACTTGGGTGTGGTTTTCTCTGGACTACCTTTTAGCTTTGTTTCGGTAATAGAAACAAGACTAAGCAAAGGGTATGCAACATTGACAGCCTTGGAAAGACAATATTTTCAGCTCCAATTTCAAGATATTCAAACAAATATTTGACTCTTCCATACATTGGTTACACCAGCACTATCATATGTATGTGATGTTTGGGGTCCATATTTGAGATAGAATGAATTCAACCATATGGAAAGAGTTTTTATTTCCATGTTATCAAAGAATATCCAATCTAAAAGGACAGTTCCTCACTCAATTATTCTTACAAAGTTTAGGGTTTGTCCTCTCTTTATCTATTTAATTTTCAATGTTACCAATATGTTTCATAGGCTTTAATGCATGGCATATTATTTTTTTGGTTAGAATAGGTATCCATATTTGGCACTCCAATATTATATGCAACTTCTCAAAAAAGTATGTAAATCTTGTTGGTATTCACGAGTTATGATTCTCCTTCAGAAGTTGAATATTGATATTGAAAGACTCATTCCCCTTGGATTTTCTATTAATTATCCTCAACTCACTAAACATGATGTTAACAGGGGTATAAGAGAATAACTCACTAAGTATTATTTGAAAGCTGCATGGTTTGCTCCAAAAGAGCCTTTGAAACTAAAACTTCTTCACTATTTTCAATTTTATTCCTCCTTCCACAAAGATCAAAATAAAATTCTTGAATACATAAAGAAGTTGTTACCTTCATGCCTAATGATCCCTTTAGCTCAATTTCATATTTGCTCTCACCTGCTATAGATGGAATCTGATCATAACCTCCCACAACATGAGCATATATGTCAATTATGTTTTCTAGACCTTGAAAGTGAAGAGCATTTTATATTCAAGTGTCCCATCTACTATGAAATTTGTGGTAGATTCCATTATCTTTTCATAGATTCCAATAGATCTTTAAGGAGCCTCATTTGACATGAGGATAAAAAATGTTTATCTTTGTTTATTTGTGAGACACTTCAACTTTGGCAAAGAACACTCAAATTGAAGTCTTCAAATACAAATAATTGATTTTAGGAATCTTAAGAGATCTCATGCAGAGACAACTTGGTCTAGATCTGTTAGACAACATACATTCTATTGGTTTCAAGTTCTTCAACCTTCTGGTAATTGATTTGTTGTTTCTAATTTTTGTTTTTGAAGATTCTTTTAGCACTCCCTTTATGTACTGGTTCATGTATTGTCTTTTCTATCCCATAGACCATTCTTGGCCTTTTGTGGATGCTAATATCTAAATTAAATTAAACTTCTCTCTTTTCTTTTCTTTTCTTTTCTTTTTTGGAAGTGGCTTCGGCTGACGTGCAAAAAATGTCGATGCAAACTCAATGCTATTTTATTTACTTAAATATAGCACCAAGTTTACTTTGTGTCAGTGTCACTATTAGGTTTTTCAAAAGATGAAAATGTTGGTACACTAGTCCAATGCTGACAATGTCATAAAAAGTTATTTCACCATAAACCTAGAAACACTTTTCAGGTGGATGTCTAACTTTAACTATTTTAGGAGACTATCTCTTTATTTAAATTTTCAGGTCTCAATGATTTTAAGAAATCATAAGGATGGAAGTTTTATCCAACTAAATTTAATCTTGAGTGAAAAAAAACTTTTTGTTGTATAGCTAAAAACTAATAAATATATTAATGTAGTTGTGCTATCTAGAATCCTTACTAATTTAGAATTTATTTTTCTCAATTATTGTAAATTACAGTTTAATAAATATATTAATTTAAGATTTGGACTTAATTTTTATGGCCTTCAAATTTATTGTACATTATATTTATATAAGAATCATATAGCTTTTCACTATTAGTCTATATAAACAAGGGCCGCATAGTGGCTATTCTCTGCGATTTTAGTTGAAAAGTAATTTGATAGGATTACATAAAATTGCATGATATTTGTTGGTAGTGAAAATTATTTACAAGGTATGCAATATTTTGTAAAATTTGTGTTGAATATGATAAATGAGGGGTGAAAACATAATTGAATGACAAATAAATTAAAAGGACAATTATTAGTTAAAATTGTTTTAATAATTCTTTAAACATACAATGCAATTACCTTGACTATGATGTGTTATCTGATCAACCATATGAATGACAACTAAACCTAGTAATGACCCTTAGGTAAATAGTTAGTCCTTATGGTTGGTGAGTTCTAGAATGATGAACTTAGCTGGTGTGACTAGCTAAGTATGCCTAGTAAGTTATAACTTAGCATGTTTTAGTATGCTAATGGTTTTACAAGGTATAAACCATTGATCACATTGAAAGGGATCGAGTATACCCTTGCATCTCCTTAGTGAAATGAGGCTTGTTGTTTATTACCTAGCTCTCATGAAATCCTTGTGAAGATCTTGAAGTCCTTAATATTATACCTCCAATGAAGTACAATATGCTTGTGGAAAAGTGACTTTATGTTAAGTTGTGGAGCTAAAAGCTTCACTGTTATGCAAATGGTGGAGGTTGTTGGGTTACAAAGTAACCGACGTTGGTCAGAACCTACCAACATCGGTCAGACAGGAACCAAAATCTGCCGACATCGATTATGTATCGACCGACATCGGTCATCTCCAGACAGACAGAGGCCGGCATCGGTCATCTGTACGTTCCAAAACTGGTCTAATTTTAGACAGACAATTAGTTTGCATGTAAAGACTAATTTTAGTCTTGAGTCTACGTTTCTAATTATTGTTTGATTTGAGATCTATTTAAGAGACCCATGGGGCTGTATTGTAATAAGGACTAAGAAGGATTAGATCCTCAAGTGTAAGATCTAGAAGGTCTGCAAGAGTGCAAGATCACGAAGATCTACAGGGAAGCAAGGTCAGTTGATCTGCGGGGTAGCAAGATCAAGAAGATCTGCGGGTGTGTGTGTGTGTGTGTGTGCAAGCTCAGTTAGATCTACGGGGTAGCAAGATCAAGAAGATCTGTAACACACGGTGTAAGCAAGACCAATTGGATCTATAGGGTGCAAGATCAAGAAGGTCTGTGGATGAGAGTAGGCAACAACAACCATTGGGTTGATTGTCACTGGAGGGAACAACTTTGTGTTTGATTTTATTGTAATTGATTGAGAGAGAGAGAACTCTTGAGGGAGAATTACTGTACGCCCAAGAGGTGTGGGAAGAAGAGTGAGATTTCTTCATTGTATTTCCTTCTGGAAGAGTGTTAATATAGATTGTATTGTTTCTCGTATCTCATATTCTTTGTTATTTCTGAATTCTAGTTACATATTACTTATGGTTTAATTTTGTGTTTAGTTGCTTATACAAAGGTAATCAATTTTACTCTTAGGAGAGGATCCTAACAGTTGGTATCAGAGCTAGGGTGAAGGTTCACAGAGCCAGGTTCATTAGAGCGTGTTAGTGTTTGTTGATTATAGATCACTCACAGGGGTTTTTGTTTGAGTGGGAGTAAAGCAATGGTAGAAGAAAGTAAGCTAAGGATGGAGAAATTCAATGGCAAAGGGGAAATGCAGCTGAAGTTGTAGACTGGCAACACATGGGTGTTGAAGGATGTCATGCATGTACCCATCCTGAAGAGGAATTTGATTTTTATAGGAAAGTTGGGTGATGAGGGTTGCACAGTAACTCTCACAGCAGAATCTTGGAAAGTTTCCAAGGGTGCACTTGTATTAGCAAGAGGTAAGAAAGTAGGTACACTTTATCTATCTACTTGTATTATTGATTCTCCGTCTATTTTATCTACTTCAGATATAGATGCAAAGATGTGGCTCTATAGGCTTGGTCACATGAGCGAGAAGAGAATGGATGTTCTTAAATCAAAAGGTAAGCTTTCAAATTTGATAGACTGAAATTTCTGTGAGCATTGTATTTTTGGAAAATAGAAGAAAGTGAGGTTTCTCAAAGCTAGATCAACAAAGAAGAAGCACAAGTTGGAACTTGTTCACACAAACGTGTGGGGACCAGCTCAGGTAGCTTCTATTGGAGGATCACAGTGTTATGCTACAAGAAAGGATTGGGTTTATTGCATTAAGAGGAAATATGATGTTTTTGACATATTTAAGAACTGAAAAGCCTTGGTTTTCAAGGAGAAGATGATGGATAGACATCAACTCAAGAGGCTGAATAATTCTAAGCAGGGCACTGTTAATTTAGACAAAGTTATGATCTAAAATGAGCTCGTAGGTAAAAATTATCACTCACAAGAAAACACAGATATCGACATCAGTCAAGTGAGAACCGACGTCGATCAGGCAGGAACTGACGTCGGTCTGATGGAGACCAAAGTCGGTGATGTCAGGCAGGTTCAGGCAGGAACCGACGTCAGTCTGGTGAAGACCAAAGTTGGTGATGTCAGGCAGGTGAAAATTGACGTCATTAAGGAGAGAACCGACATCGGTTAGGTCGGTTAGGTAGAACCGACATCGATCAGGTGCAGATCAAGAGATGACTGGAATCGGTCACTATTAAAATAAAATTTGGGTGGACAACAAGCTATCAATGAGTCTCAAACACCCATGAGGAGATTTGAAAGGGTAAGTAAGCCTCAAATTTGATATTCCCCTTCTTTATACTACTTGTTGCTCACTGATGGTTGAGAACCAGGAAGTTTTGAAGAGGCAATGAAGGTAGAATCTAGAAAATAGTGGGAGCATGGCATGAATGAGGAAATTGATTCCTCGGAAGAGAACCAAACGTGGGATTTGGTAGAGTTGCCAGTCGAAAGGAAAGCACTGAAAGATGAATGGATTCACAGGTTAAAGGAAGGAGAAAATAGACAGGTGAGACAAAAGGCCAGGGTATATGGTCTTGAGCAAGCTCCAAGACAGTGGTCTTTGAGGTTTGACAGGTTTATGACAAAGCATGGCTTTAGTCAATGTCAATGTGACCATTGTGTTTATTTTGCTAGGTTGGATAATGATAGCTACATTATCCTGTTACTGTATGTAGTGTATATGCTTCTTGTAGGGTCACACATGCAAAGAATTTTTGAGCTAAAGGTAAAAGTAGCTCAGACATGTGCCAGGAAGGATTTAGGAGCAGTGAAGAAAATCCTTGGCATGAGTATTTCTAGAGACAGGGAAAATCACAAGTTGATTTTGTCTCAAGAGGATTATGTGAATAAGGTAGTGGAGAGGTTTGATATGCAGGATGCAAAACCGGTATGCACACCTATGGTTGGACAGTTCAAGTTGAGCTATGAACAGTGTCTCAAATCACATGATGAGGTTGGGTACATGGTATGTACTAGACCTGATATTGCCCAAGCAGTGGGAGTTGTCAACAAGTTTATGGCCAATCAAGGAAAGGAGCACTAGAAAGTAGTTCAGTGGATTCTCAAATATCTGAGAGGGACCAGCAACAGGTATTTATGCTATGCAGGGTCAAGCACTTCTCTACATGGGTATGTAGATTTAGATATGGCAGGTGACTTGGATGGCAGGAGAAGCACCACAGGATATGTGTTCACTGTTGGTGGAACGGTGGTTAGCTGGATTTCAGAGTTGTAGAAGGTTGTTGCAGTCACGGTGGCTAGCAAGGAAAAGATCCATATGGATAGGAACCCTGCAGGTATGCTAACAAAGCAGGGAACAAAGGAGAAATTGAATCTTCATTCAACTTCTGTTGGTCTTCAAGTTTGAACTTGAAGATGGAGATACAAGCCAGAAACAAATTAGAGGATGTATAGGTACAGGTACAGATGCAACTATTTATCTCCAAGTGGGAGATTGTTAAGTTGTGGAGCTAAAAGCTTCACTGTTATGTAAATGGTGGAGGTTGCTGGGTTACGAAGTAACCGACGTCGGTCAGAACATGCCAACATCGGTCAAGCAAGAACCAGAATCTGTTGACATTGGTTATGTATCGGTCGACATCGGTCATCTCCAGATAGACAGAGACCAGCATTGGTCATCTGTGCATTCCAGAACTGGTCTAATTTTAGATGGACAATTAGTTTGCATATAAAGACTAATTTTAGTATTGAGTCTACATTTCTAATTATTGTTTGGTTTGGGATCTATTTAAGAGACCCATGGGGCTGTATTGTAATAAGGACTAAGAAGGATTAGATCCTCAAGTGTAAGATCTAGAAGGTCTGCAAGAGTGCAAGATCAGGAAGATCTACAAGTAAGCAAGGTCAGTTGATCTGCAGGGTAGCAAGATCAATAAGATCTGCGGGTGTGTGTGTGCAAGTTCAGTTAGATCTGCGGGGTAGCAAGATCAAGAAGATTTGCAACACACGGTGTAAGCAAGACCAATTAGATCTATAGGGTGCAAGATCAAGAAGGTCTGTGGATGAGAGTAGGCAACAACAACCGTTGGGTTGATTGTCACTAGAGGGAACAACTCTGTGTTTGAGTTGATTGTAATTGATTGAGAGAGAGAGAACTCTTGAGGGAGAATTAATGTACGCCCAAGAGGTGTGGGAAGAAGAGTGAGATTTTTTCATTGTATTTCCTTCTGGAAGAGTGTTAATACAGATTGTATTGTTTCTCATATCTCAGAGTCTTTGCTGTTTCTGAGTTCTAGTTACATATTACTTTTGGTTTAATTCCGTGTTTAGTTGCTTATACAAAGGTAATTAATTGTACTCTTAGGAGAGGATCTTGACACTTTATGCTTCAGTTCAACTCTTAACTAAACTTGAATTGATCTCCATTTGAGGCATGATGCAATCTATAAATGGAAGGGAGCACTGAACTATTTTGACTATATATAAGAAACAAGTATGAATTCAAAATCTTTCCATGATCCCCTTGAAAGTATAATAATATACAGGCCTACAAATAAGTTTCACCCCAATGAAGTATAAGGTTGCAAGGTACTTGTCTTTACCAAAATAGGGGCCTCTAGAAATATATTGATAATCTA
Organism: Torreya grandis; assembly: GCA_037957365.1. NCBI lineage: Eukaryota > Viridiplantae > Streptophyta > Pinopsida > Cupressales > Taxaceae > Torreya > Torreya grandis. The sequence goes on along the minus strand of JARHVA010001094.1, from coordinate 2,112,901 downwards.
AGATTATTTTGAGGAAGTTATAACTAGAGATTTACATTAGATATGATTTAATTTACATGTATAGCTCCGAAGCAAAAGTATTGATCTGTATTGACATACAAAAGAACAATTTGATTATGAGAATGGAATATAACAAAGTTACAAACCCAGGAAAAATGTTGCTAGCTAAGCATAATTGGTCACAAGATTCTCTCCATTTAAGTACAATAATTCTATCAGATGCGTTAGCAGGGAAATATAAAGATTTTTAAATTTGACACAACCAATTGGAAGCTAACATGTGAATCATTGAGTACTGGCATAATGAACACCAAAAATGTAAAAGGCTTTAGGCATATAGCACAAATAAGCTCTTAGATAAGTTGTTCTACCAAAACATCATTTATATTGTTATGGTGAAGTTCTTGGGTCGTTATGAGTTTTTGGGCTCTCATTGTCCTAACCTAAAACACCAAACCCATTTTTTGAATATGACAATGGATTTTATATTTATGATAAAATTAGATACTTCTCTAATTCTTCCTCTTCTCAATTATTACATTGAAAATAATAGTTAGGTACTGAGGGTGTTAGCATAGCTAATATATTACATTGTTTAGTTAGTTTTATATACACTTCAATGAACTGCTTATTTAGCATAGTTAACTAGTGGCAGTTATGTAGCGTACCGATCAAGTAGTTACTGCCTTGTAACAGTTTTTGTAATGTATAAATTGATCTCCTCCCAATGAATAATATCATTCAAAGCATTTGCTCTTACATAATGGTATCATAGCGATGAATCGCCGGGTTAAAGCCTGTGAACTATTGGCAAATCAACCCGAGACGTGTAGCAGAGAAGTGAAAGCCTGCGGAGTGAGCCTGGGGAAAATCACAACCATCAATCGACTGGTAGACACTTGAGTGAAGCAGAAGTCCAATGACACAAGGAGTGGAGCGAAGTCAGAGCATAAAAGCCTGATAAGAAGTGAGTCGTAAGAAGGATAAAGCCTGGTCGTCGCCAAGCCAAGAAGGTCAAAGCTTTTAAGCTCTCATCTTGGAAGGACCGATGGTTTGTAAGCCTGTTAAAAGCAGTAGATGCCTATAGCTTGCCTGAGCGTGGAAACCAACAGAGAACGCAGTAGGAAGAGAGTGGAAGACGAAGAAGTCTGCAGAAAATAAAAGCGTGGATGAATGTGTGCAACGCAGTAGGAAGAGAGTGAAGCAAAGTTGAAAGGAAGAAGACTCGAGCAAAACCATCTGAGGTACATCTTTATAATACAGAATTTCAAATCAATAAATACTACTTTGTTATTTTTCTAAAATTTTGTAAAAGTAAAAGAAAGAAAAAAAGAAAAAAAAAGACATACGCACCCAAACTCCTCTTGTCTGATGCCCAACTCCTCAAAGGGCCAAATTTCATCGCATGGAAGATGAAGATGTGAATGATTTTTCAGTTACAAGAATTATGGGGCATCATCACTGGGATGGTTACTCATCTGATTGGAGTTGATGAGCGCATAAAATATGACAAGTCAGATGCAAAAACCCTCATGTTGATCATACTTAGTGTTATCGATGAGGTTCAACCTCACATTTAGGATGCATAGACATTGAAATAGGGTTGGGACATTTTGTCCACCATATACAAGGCAAAGAATCAGATGAAGATACTCCATCTCTAGTCAAAGATTCATACTCTCAGTATGAAAGAAGGCGAGAAAGTTGAGGAATTCTTACGTTGGGTAGTAGAACAACGAGCTGAACTGATTGCGCTTGGAGAAAAGATCGAGGACAAGCTATTGGTTCTAATCACATTGAGAGCTCTCCCCTCTCAATTTCACACGTTGATCACGACACTAAACATCACAAAGAAAGTAGTGTTTTTCAAAGAATTGGTGAATCTTCTTCAACAAGAAGAAGCCATTCAGTTTGTACAAGAAGATTTCGAGGATAAATCCCTTATCTCCAAGCAACATGGTTCAAAATTTTCAAAAGGACCACCAGAGAAGACACAACAACATCATAAATACAAAAAGGTAAAAAGATGGTGTCATATTTGCCACACCAATACGCATGATATTGATAGCTATTGGTATAATGCCTTGACACAAGGCTCATCCAGTCAAGAGGGTACATTAGGAAGAGATGAGTCACATAAATCCAAGAGACATCCTCGACGATGGAAGCAACGTGGACATGTAGCAACACAACATCAATAGGATGATGAATCAGAAGAGGAAGTACCGGTAAAAGCAAAATGCAGTAGCATATATAATGATGTTATTCTTATCTCCCAAACCTCATCACCCATAAGCAAATTTTGGTTGATTGACTCTGGTGCTAGCAAGCATATGATAGGATGCAAGGAGCTGTTTGAGTCATTGAAAAATCAACCCACTAGAGATCTAGTTCAAATTGTAGAAGACAAAGAGTATGTTGTAGAAGGAATTCACACTATCACCATTCCTCTCAGGATGCTAACCTGTACTCTCACTAAGGTATTGTATGTCCTTGGCTTGACAACAAATCTCTTGTCTGTAAGTTAGCTTTTGAATCATAAGGTTAACATAGAGTTCATGATCAAGAATGGTATAAAATCCTCTCTCCTCTCACGGGATGGTTAAGTCATTGCTAGAGCTTTTTTGAAGGATCAATTATTTTCCTTAGATGCAATTTCATCCGATCTTGTTGCTCTCTTTGCCTCTATGGTAAAATCTAAAACATTATGGCATTATCGATATGGGCACCTTTCTGCTAGTTATTTATACCATCTCAGATCTAAGGCCATGGTTCATGGACTTCTTTAGCGATCTCATAACTTTCCTGTATACCCTAGATACCTTGTTGGTAAATAAATAGGGTTTCATTTGAGCCAAGTTCCTCACAAGCCAAGGATCATCTCGATGTGGTACATACCGATCTATGCGGACCCCTACTAGCTTTTTTCCAAGGATCAAGTACTTTTAGTTGTTTGTGGATGATTTATCTCACAAGACATGGGTGTTCTTTCTAAAGAATAAAAGTGAAGCCTTAATCCATTTTAAGGTTTTCTACTAGCTTGTTGTTACCTGATCAAGGAGGCTACTTTGATTCCTCTACTCAAATCAAAGGGGGAATTAACATTAAAATAATTCTTGGCATTCTTGAAGCAACACAACATCAAACAACACCTGATTGCTCCCTATATGCCACAACAGAATAGAATAGTAAAGTGATGAAATCATTCAGTCATGGAGATGGTTCATTGCATGCTTTCCACTATGAAGTTGGATGCACCATTTTGGGTAGAAGTAGTACAAATAGTTGTATATCTTCCCAATAAAGCACCTATAAAGATCTTACATGACAAGACACTGGAAGAGACATGGATTGGTTATAAACCTTCGATCTCTCATTTTAGAGTATTTTGTTGTACATCATATATGCATGTCCCTACTAAAAAGAGGAAGAAGATCAAACTGAAGACACTTTAGTGCCTTCTATTGGGGTATAGTACTACCTCAAAAGCATATCATCTCATGGATCCTAAGACAAAGAAGATATATGAAATTCAAGATGTGGTTTGTGACGAGTCATCATTCAACTCATTACCACAGAAGGAGCTAAAAAATAACACCTTGCATATAATTTTCCCACAGTTAGAAGATGAGAATGAAGAACCTTCCCACAAAGAAGGTGAGCTACAAGGAGAGTTGTTCATTGATCTTAGAAATCTAGAAGACAATTCTTCATCGAATTAATAACAACATCGATGTCCAAAATAGGTAGAGATAACCATTGGGGATTCCCACTTGAACTCTAATCCAAATACTTCATCAGGAATTTGAACCAAAAGATAAGCGAGATAGGAAGTTAATCTTACATTGATGAGTTCATTAGTTGATAGCACCAAACCGGAGATAGTTTGAGAGGATTTATGTCAACCTTAATAGAAGAAGGCCATGGATGCTTAATACAATACCCTCATCAAAAATGGGATGTGGGAACTTGTTGATCTACTTAGAGTAAAGAAATCCATTAACTACAAGTGGATTTTCAAGATAAAGTACAAGACAAACGGATCTATCGACAAATATAAAGCATGACTTTTTGTAAAGGGATATGCTTAGCAAGAAAGAATTGACTATGAGAAGACCTTTACACCCACTACAAATATCAATACCATCAGAATTATTTGTACACTTGCAACATAAAAGGGATGGAAACTTTAGTAGATGGACATGAAAAGTGTTTTTTTGAATGGTGATCTCAAATAAAAAGTGTACATGACCCAGCCAGAAGGCTTCATTGATGAACAACATCCTCAAAAGGTATGTCATCTAATTAAGTCACTTTATGGACTTAAGCAAGCACCAAGGGCATGGTACATTAATATTGATGATCATCTAATGTAGCATAGATTCATTCGTAGCCCCTCAAATACTAATTTGTATACCAATAAGGTAGGGCTAGAGATTGTCATTTTGGTTTTGTATGTGGATGATCTTGTAATTATAGGAAGTTTAGATGATATTGTTGAAGAAGTAAAGAATGAATTGAAAAAATATTTCAACATGACACATTTGGTGCTACTTCATTATTGTCTTGGCTTGGAGATATGACAAAAGCAGAATCATATTTTTGTCTCATAGATGAGATATGCCAAGATGCTCCTAAAAAAAATATGGGATGTCAAATTTTAAACCAATCTCAACTCCAATGGAGAAAGGTTTAAAATTATCTCAATTTCAGGAGTTACCTCAAGTAGATGAAACTCACTATAGATAGCTTATTGGGAGTCTCATTTACTTGACTTATACTAGACCAGACATATGCTTTGTTGTTAGCTATCTTTCAATATTCATGCAAGAACCAAAGAAGTGTCATTGGGTGGAAACTAAGCATATTTTGAGATATGTTTGAGGTATAGTTGATTATGGTCTAGAATACAAGAACTCAAATTTATTATTACAAAGATACACATACTCGGACTATGTTGGATCTGTTGATGACAGGAAATCAACCTCAAGGTATATTTTTCATCTTGGATCTGGACCAATTTTATGGATTAGTAAGGGGAAATCTATAGTTTATCTCTCATCCATAGAGGTAGAATACTCTGTCGCATGAGGAGTTGTGTGCGAGGTTACATCGCATTCTATCTGACATAGACATTCCTGAAGATCAACCATCATTTCTCTTCTACAAAAATTAGGGTGTGTTAAAGCTTGTCAAGATTCCATTATTTCATGAGAGTACCAAACACATTGAGGTCCAGTGCCACTATATTCGAGAACAAGTCTTGAACCACCACATTCAACTCTAGTACTACCATACAGATTCATAGGTAGTAGATATACTCACCAAGTCACTTAGCAAGGTGAAATTTGATCTGTTTCTAGGGTACATTTGTAAAAACAATGTAACAAAGGGGAGAATGTTAACGTAGCTAATATATTACATTGTTTAGTTAGTTTTATATATAGTTCAACAAATTGTTTATTTAACATAGTTAACTAGTGGCAGTTACGTAGCGTATTGATCAAGTAGTTATTGCCTTGTAACAATTTTTACAATGTATAAATTGATCTCCCAATGAATAATATCATTCAAAGCATTTGATCTTACAAAGGGTACTTAGAAAATTCAAGAGATATTTAGTTACGCATTGAGGGCACCTAGAGAATTTTATAGGAGATAAATCATTATCTATGACTGAATTAGCTTGTAACCTATTTCAAAAGCTAAATAGGGTGCAAATATATTACACTTTCCAAAGAAGATAATGGAAACTAAAGATAATGGTTTGAAATAATCAATCAAAGAACCTAATGGAACTTTCATAATAAGAAATGAAATTAGGGAAGGAAAGATTAGTAATGAAAATGCAAAAGTAGATAATTTAGATATGAGCAATGAATTCTTACATGATGAAGACATAAAGGCAAAAGAGTAAACAATGGCATGAGCAGTGGAAAAAAATATCAGTCCTACAGTTGTGTCCTCAGAGAGAATGAAAAAGATAAACATAAAGTTGGTATTACTATTGTGGAGGCGATGCAAAACAATGTGAAATTAAAAGCTTATTCAGAACTTCTGTAGGAGTGTAATTCATTTATCTGCATCAAGGAATGGAATACAAGGACAAAAATGTGTCTGAAACAAAAAGTGGAGGGATTTAGAATCCTAATTACTTGCAGTCTAAATCAGAATGAATTAGAGACAATCAAGGGAAATCGGAAACAAATTTGGCTATATTTGATGTAATCAGAGCCCTGTCACTCTAATATCTCCTATGCTTTCACTTTACTATTCATTGCAAACGTGGCCTATATCATAAAGTTTTTTATAATATGACATGAATATCATTGATGATGATATGATTAAACAACTAATTAACAAATAACCCCAAAGCTTGCTTCAAATAAAAATCAACATCATTATTTATCATATAGCAATGAAGTACTTTGGCTATATTATGATTGTTTCAGTAGATAATAATATTACAACCATGAGTACCAAAACCTGAACTAGAGTTTAAATAAGTCTTATCTTGCTATTAAATGAAATAACAGAAGGCAACCCCTTCCAATTCTACATATTGAATGGAGGCAAGTAAAAATTCATAGTTATGAGTAGCAACCTACACAGTCATACAAATTTAGGCCACACAATTTGTTTTCAACACACGCCCTCCGCTAAAGTCTTCTTCATGCCTTCATTTATAGAAAGACTACATTGCCAAGAACACATTTTCATAGGGTAAGAAAATACACAATCTCATCAATGACAACATGGTTTTGTATTTTTAGTACACACATTTCAAATTGGCATTATTGTGATTATATGCATAAATACACATAATTCATGCAAAATGTTTGGAAAATGAATAATCCAAATTTGGTCTTAGATGAATACATGATTCACACAAAGATGTTCTTGAGTCTTCTTGGTTGCAATTAATACATGATACACACAAAATGATGTTCTTGACAAGCCTTAAAAGGATCAAATATATGTCTATATATTTATTTATTGTTTTTATATAAATGCATATATGCATTAAGGCACAAAATATTTGAAAAAGTGCATTGTCAAAAAGTGGTCTTATTGGCTATGGTAAATATAGGATATCCACATAATGGTGTTCTCATATTTTTACTAGTGCCTAGTGTATGAAATTATGCTTGTAACAATGGATTTTTTCCTTAACAAGCTATTGTATTTACCCAAAATTTTGAGTCTTACAAGGCATAAAAATACTTTGGAATGAAATTTGAAGCTGTTGTAACTACATCAGTATTACTATTGCTTACATTCATAGGATTCATGGCGTGTAATATAGGAAGTGTAAGCATGGCTTTGCTCTAACCAATCAAGTATTAAAATGCAATAAATTCGGCTCGGTACAAAGTTTCTAAGAAGTGTGAAATACTGTCTTTGTTAATTTTCTCTAATTTTATAGTAATAATCTATCATTGACTACTCTAAGCAGTAAATATTTTGATGTAATAAGCCCTTTACACCCTAATCGAGTTTTCCTAGTGATCTTCCATTTTTTTTTTGGCTTTGGAGTATACTCTTTATTATCATTTTCCCGACCCATTGAACATGTTTTATTACTATTGCAAATGGTGGCGAATTTGATGACTGAAAAATCCATTTCATATATGCATAGTATCTGAACTGTGGCCATCCATATCTTGAAAGAACTCCACAAGCTGCCTAAATCAACGCTTAGAAATAAGTGAACTGACACAAACTTGAAATCAAATATTTACATAACTAAAACAGATTTAAAGTTAAACAATAATACTTTTAGTTTCCATTAAGATTTTTACAGACCAATTTAAAAACTAGAATGTAGATTTGATGTCAATTTATGGGCGTGAAAGGGAATGAAGATGAGAGGTTGAGGGGAAAATGGAAGGCGAGGCGAGAGAATTTGTTAAGGATATAAGACCTAGGAAAGGGAAAGAAAAGCATGAACCAACGACATTAACGTTGATCACAAATTTATGTGAATTAATACCTTGTATAGGCACATTCCCGGTCAACTAAAACAATGTTGCACTTGAAGTAACGGGAGGGCTACTAGATTTGGAATCTACTGAAAAAATTAATGTGACATTTTTGGTTGAAACTAAGGATAACCCATCCATCGCTTCTGTCACATTATCAGCGAATGCAGTAAACCAACAAACACAAATGGCAGTTACAGAGTCTTTTGTTTCTCTATATAAAATTGAAGATAAAGGACATGATTTCAGCATTGAAAACAAAGAAATAGGCATAGACATCCTTAAATTGGAAAAAAAAGATCAAGCTGTACAAAGCCAAAATAAACTACAGATTGAGGAAGCATTGAATGGAATAACTGAAAAAGATGAAAAATTGAAGCCTGAAATTAACAAGATAGAAGGTTGTAAAGATTCTATTTCCAATGCTGAAATTTATTCCAACTAAATCGAAGAAAAATCAGACGAGCTCTTGCAGAATTCAAGTCATTCCAATAAAATGGATGCACCTCAAGAACGAGGTGGTGTAATTAGAGCCTCACTATGTGAAATGCACAAACAAATGTGAATGTGGTTAATACAACAGAAGTGCAGAGAATGGTATGATGTCCATTTTGGACGAGGACCTTCCAAAATGACCAGTTTCTAACATCATGACAACAGGCACTATTTGACTTAACCTACAAACATAATCCAAGTTAGTCCTCCTTCACTAGATCAATCCTTTTCAATCTTAAAATGCAGTACAACCATCCTTGCCAATGCAAAATTCTTATGTTTTCTTAGAATACCACAAAATCATCAGTCCTAACCAAAAATAGGTTTGAGGTCAAACTTATAAATATAAATCATTGTGCTTTGCATTTTGGGTTCAGAAGAAAATTGGTTCTGTCAACTAATTTTACTTGCCAGAACTTTCCTTGTTTTATAGATTGTTGGGTTGTTAGTCCAGAACTAATCTCCATCTAATATGCAGACTATGTGTTGTTTTATAGCTTAAAGGTATGTTTTACATCAAAACGATATAATGTGTGTATAATGACCAAAAGTTTATTTTTTCTCCAGTGTAAGAATGCATTATATTTTTCTGGATTCATCTATGTACAAATGTTTTCATTTGACATTTCAGATCCTATTATCGGCTTCAATATTGATTCCTTATTACGAAGGTAAACCATTATTTGTGACTGAAGGAACACCTCCTGAATATTGGGCTTGAAGGAAAGAAATTAGACGATCATTCATATGATTCATGGTGTGTAATATAGGAAGTGTAAGCGTGGCTTTGTTCTAACCGAGCAAGTAGTCAAATGCAATAAATTTGACTTGGTACAAAGTTTATAAGAAGTGTGAAATACTGTCTTTGTTAATTTTATCTATTTTCATAGTAATAATTTATCGTTGACTACTCTGAACAGTACTGATTTTGATGTAATAAACCCTTCTACGCCCTAATCACATTCTTCTAGTGATCTTCCATTTTTTTTTGCTTTGAAGTATACTATTTATTGTCATCTCCACAACCCTTTGAACATGTTGGCTTACTATTATAGATGGTGGCGATTTTGATGACTGAGAGATCCATTTCATATATGCATAGTATCTGAACTGATTGATTGAAGCACTTTGCTACAAATAATCATAGGAAACGCAATAAACTAACAAACTGCAGATATATCCAATAAAAAGGTTTAACATAGGTGGAAGCGTAGAATAACAATCTTGTATTACAATCACTGCAAACATTCATAGAGCTACATTGATCTTTAAAACTTACACACATAACATTTATCTTTTTGGCAGAACTTCATTGTTGTTCATACATGCATTACATTACATTCATCGCATTACATCTACTAAGAAACATAGTATATTCTTAACCTTTTTACAAAACAGAGAATTTGGATTCTTCGCCTAGAAGACTCTGGATACAACTGGCAAGAGAGAAGAAAAATAATAAATGCAGTAGACGGTAGTTTGGATACAATTCAAGGCAAAGAGATTTAAAATATATTTTAATATAAAATGACGTGGTAGGGGATATTAGATGCTAGTTGAGCTGAAGTCCACGTCAGTCAACACTCCTCCTTACTCTTCACTGCCATGTATATTAGCTATGCTAATGCTTTCTCGGAGATGTTAAAACACGTTTTTCGAAAGTGAATTTGTAAAAATGTGTTTTAGTTGTTTTTTTACCTTCAAAACTCAAGATATATGTCACCATTACTCACCAATTCACGAATAAAATGATATCTAGTGTCAATATGTTTTTTGTGTTTATCAAACACATGATTTTAAGACAATACTATAGCTGAGTTATTATCATAGTATATTTTCATAAGTTCTTGAGTATGCATCAAATCTGTAAGTACTCTTCTCATTCAAACTGCTTGGCAAGTTGTTGGTGTGGCTACAATATATTCTGCTTCGATCGATGAAAGCGTAACAATTGGTTGCTTATTCAATATCCATGAGATAACACTCGATCCAAGATGAAAAATATACCTAAAATTGTTTTTTCTGTCATCCATGCTACCTCCATAATCACTATCTGTATAACCAATCAAATGAAGTCATTTAAAGGTGTATATATTATCCCAAAACTCTTTATTCTAGCTATGTATCTTAGTATTTTTTTTTTCTAGTTTTCCAATGAGATTATTGTGGATTGTCCATGAATCTTGAGATAAGACTAACCCCATACATAATGTTTGATCTTGTGGTGGTTAGGTACATGATGCTACCCATTAATCTCTTGATTAAAGTTGCATCAAAATTTGAACTTGTGTCTTCCTTACTAAGTTTTAAACCCAATGCAATTGGTGTTGGTCCCGAATTAACATTCAATATCTTGAATCTCTTCAACAAGTCAATAGCATACTTAGTTTGAATTATAAAAATGCCTTGCTCAGATTTATTTACCTCTATGCTAATAAAATATCTTATAAGCCCCTAATAAGTCATATCCAATTCATTTTTCATGGCTACCTTAAATGAGTCAATTGACGAATTTTCGGTAAAAATCAAGTCATCCACATACAAGCATACGCTCAAAATTTATCCTTCATCATTCACTTTGACATACAAATTTGGTTCATTGCCACATTTATTAAATCCAATATTCACAAAATAAGTATATATTCTACTATACTAAGCTCTAGGAGCTTGTTTTAATCCATATAAAGCTTTTTTCATCCTGTAGACCTTATGCTCTTCTCCCAAAACATCATAACCATTTGGTTGTTTTATATAGACTTCTTATTTTAAAATGCCATCCAAAATGTTGATTTGACATCCATTTGATAGACCTTTCAATTTTTTTGAGCTGCAATAGATAACACCATTCTAACAGTATTTAATCTTGCTATAGGTGCAAATGTTTCGTTATAATGTATATCGGGTTGTTGTGTGAAGCCTTTGGCCACTAGTCTTGATTTGTGTTTCTTAACTTTCTCTTCAGCATCAAAATTTATTTTATAAACCCATTTTAATCCAATTACATCCTTTCCTTCAAGAAACTCTACAAGATCCCATGTTTGATTCTTTTTAATTGATTGAATTTCTTTATCCATAGATTCTATCCAATTGTCATCTTTAATTGCATCATCAAAGTAAATTGCATTAGCTTGTATTAAAAATACAAAATTAGAACATAAATCCACATTTTCAACCTCTTGTGATTCATCATAAATCTCTTTTAGACTATAGGTCTTCTTTGAAGTGTTTATTGACTATGATCTCAATGCTGCAAGTGTTGGATTAGATAATTCAGTGTTGTTATTACTTGATAGAGTAGATGGATTTGGAGTGCTATGTGCCTTAGAAGGTGTTTTAGGAACATTTTGCTTGTGTAGTAGGATTCATAATTTAAATTTCATTGTCCTTATTCTCATGTAGAACACTAGTTGCAATTGTAGTTATTTTGTCTATGATACCATCTCAAGCTTCTTCTTCAACAAATTCTACATCATGACTGATTATTACCTTCTTTATAACCAAATTATATATCTTATATGCTTTGGATTGTTTTTTATACCCCACAAAGATGCACTTTTTGCCTCTATCATCTAACTTCTTTCTCAATTCTTGAAGTATCAATGAGTTTGCTACACATATAAAGACTCTCAAGTGTGAGACATTATGCTTTTTTTTGCTCCAAGCTTTTTGTGGTATCTTATTTATCACTGCTTTTGTTAGACATCTATTTATAATGTACACCACATATGCAACCACTTCAACCAATATTCATTTGGTAGATGTTTATCGTTTATCATGCTTTGGGCCATTTTCATAATTGTCATATTCTTTCTTTCCACTAATCCATTTTGTTGAGGTGTATATCTTGCTGTAAATTGTTTTTTTATTCCATTTGCTTTGAAAAAATTTAGACATTCATTTGATATATATTTACCTCTTCGATCGATTCTTAAAACTTTGATATAATATCCACTTTTTTTTTCAACTTTAGCCTTGAACTCCTTAAAAATAGCAAACACATCTGATTTATGTTTCAAGAAATAGACCCAAGTTTTCCTGTTAAAATCATCAATGAATGTCAATAAATATACTTTTCCATTTATGGATGTTTGCATCAATCCACAAATATTTAAATAGACTATCTCAAGTGGATGTCTTGTCCTATAAGATTTTCCAACTAGAAACTTTTATCTATGCTGTTTTCCTCATATGAAACTCTCACATGATGTTTTAGGCAGCTCTACTGGTGGCAATCCATTTACCATTCTCTTTCTATGCAACAATTACAATCCTCATATGCCCAAATCTCAAGTGCCATAACCAAGATTGATTATTGTATGAAACTTTGAAAGCCACTTCAATAATTGTTTGCAATATTTGAGATTCTAAAAATAGTTCACTTTAGATCTTAAGAGGAAACATTCTATTCCTTGTCATCTCAACTTTTGAAATTAGTCTATTGCTAGGTTTCTTGTCCAAAATTACACATTCACTATTTTCAAAGTATATTTTATACTCTTTTTTCACTAGTCGACCTATGCTTATAAGATTGTGTTACAATTCAGGGACATAATATACATCGGGGATATGTTTCTTTTCACCTTGATTTGTTCTTATGTTAATTGATCATTTCTCCATGAATGATACTCGGTGATCATTCCCCAAATTTAATTCTAATTTTACCGAATCATCCATTGTTGCAAACAACTCCTTACTTCCACTCATGTGATTGCTACATCCACTATCTAAGAACCATACTTCCTTTGAGCTCTTTTGTGCAACATTACATGTTATCAACATTGTATTTTGTTCAATACTGTTGGGCTGATTTTCATTTGTAAAGTTCACATTTTTCTTATTTATATCACATTGTCTTTTTCTACATTTAGATGCAAAATACTCAAATATTTTTCAATAATGACATTGAATGTTGGATTCATCATACCTCTCTCCTTGATGATGGCTATGAAAATGGCTGCTACCTCTTCCTATTGTTGGTGTGAAAGGTGTATGCAGGCTTGATGTTGGGCTTCTGCTTTCAAATTGAGTAGATTCTCTACTTCCTCTTGGTGAAAATCGACCTCTACTTCTGCTGTAATTTAATCTCCCTATTATTTTATTAACTGAAAGTTGAGTTTTGAATGCATTTTCCAATGAAGATTCCCCTAAATGGTTTAACCTTTGCTTATATGATAGAAGTGACCCCATTAATTCATCAACTGACAGCTAAGTTAAATCTTTAGATTCTTCATGGCCACTACTACTGAATCAAATTTTCTTGGAAAGCTTCTCAGAATCTTTTCTACAACCTTCTGGGCTTTTATACTTTCACCAAAGTCCTTATTTGATTTACAATCCCCATTACGTGTAAAGAATGAGTCTATATTCTCTAATTCTTTCATTTGAATATTCTCAAAATCCCTTCTAAGTATTTGTAATTTTGTAGTTTTAACTTTACTTGTACCTTGGTATGTTGTTTGTAGGCTTTCCCATGCTTGTTTTGACCTTGTGGCAACTACAACCCTTGGAAACTTCAACTCCTCCTTTGCTTGCTGAATGAATAAGTGTCTTTGCATCTTTCTTTTTGTTTTCCTTCAATAGGTCCTTCTCTACTTGTGAGAGGGCTTGGAATACTTACTGGTTTGTTAGTTCAATAAACCCATTTTCAACTAAGTCCCAAACATCTTGAGAGAAAAACAGGTTTTCATCTTAATGCTCCAATATTCATAGTTTTTGCCATTGAACATTGGTGTTTGGGGTTGAAAAACTCTACCACTTACTCATGCCATGGCTTCTTCAAAAAAAAAATCCTTCCCTTTGCTTTTTGCTGTTAGGGTTTCTCTTTACTTCATTTTATATATATAAATACTCTGCCTCACCTCTGTTTACATAGAGGGCATATGCACTTCAGGCAATGGCTCCTTTTGTTTTATTATAGTGCTTCCTTTTAAACCTGGTCTCAACTAAAGATAAATGAGTTTCCTCCAAATGTGCACAGTTATTATCAAACAAAATGAAGTCACACTCAGAAAACTTCGGTCTGAGTTTTCTTTTCTTTGGATGGCTTGAATATGACGACTTCAACCTTGGCCTATCTCAATACAAAAGCTTGCTATGTTTTGTGCGAGCAGCTACTACTGGGGTGACACGAACAGCTACGGCCTCTCCTTTCAATGATGATTGATGTTTCTGCGTTGAAAGCAAGCTTTTCAAACAACTATTGATCTCCTCAGGATCGTGCAGTGACCTGATGTACCCGTTTGATAGATTGAATCACTTTGCTACAACTAATCATAGGAAACACATTAAACTAACAGACTGCAGATATATCCAACAAAAAGATTTAACACAGGTGGAAGCACAGAATAACAATCTTATATTACAATCACTGCAAACATTCACAGAGCTATGTTGCTCTTTAAACCTTACACACAAAACATTGATTTTTTTTTACAGAAGTTCACTGCTGTTCATAAATGCATTACATTACATTCATCGCATTACATCTACTGAAAAACAGAGTGTATTGTTGACCTTTTTACAAAATAAAGCATTTGGATTCTTCGCCTAGAGGACTCTAGATACAACTGGAAAGAGATAAAACAAAAACAATAAATGCAGTAGATGGTAATTCAGATAGAACTCAAGGCAAAGAGATTCAAAATATAATTTAATATAAACTGACATGGTAGGGGAGATTAGATGTTAGTTGAACTGAAGTCCACATCCGCCAACATGAACTGTGGCCATCCATATCTTGAAAGAACCCCACAAGCTGCCTAAATCAACGTTTTGAATAAGTGATAACTGAGACAAAATTGAGATCAAATACTTACATAACTAAAACAAATTTAAAAATAAACAACAATACTACTAGTTTCCATTAAGATTTTTATAGGCTAATTTAAAAGCTGGAATGCAAATCTGATGTCAATTTGTGGGCGTGAAAGGGAATGAAGATGAGAGGCTGAGGGGAAAATGGAAGGTGAGGTGAGAGAATCTGTTAAAGAGATGCGACATAGGAAAGGAAAAGGAAAACATGAACTAATGACATTTAACGTTGAACATAAATGTGTATTAATACCTTGTACAGGCACAGCCCCTGTGAACTATAACACTGCTGCACTTGAATCAATGGAAAGGCTACTAGATTTAGAATGTAATGAAAAAATAAATATGCCAATTTGGTTGAAACTAAGGATAACCCATCCATCACTTTCGTCACATTATTGGCTAATGTAGTAAACCAACAAACACAAATTGTGGTTAGAGAGTGTTTTGTTTCTCTATATAAAATAGAAGATAAAGGACAAGATTTCAGCACTGAAAATAAAGAAATAGACACAGCCACCCTCAACTTGGGAAAGAAAGATCAAGCTGTACAAAGCCAAAATTAACTACAGACCGAGGAAGCATTGAATGGAATGACTTAAAATTGAAGACTGAAATAAACAAGATAGAAGGTTGTAAAAATTCTATTTCCAGCGCTGAATTTGCTTCCAACTAAATCGAAGAAAAATCAGACGAGCTCTTGCAGAATTCAAGTCACTCCAATAAAATGGATGCACCTCAAGAATGGGAAGGTGTAATGGAGCTTCACTATGTGAAATGCACAAACAAATGTGAATGTGGTTAATACAACAGAAGTGCAGAGAATGGTATGATGTCCAATTTGGACGAGGACCTTCCAAAATGACCAGCTTCTAACATCATGACAACAGGTACTATTTAACTTAACCTACAAGCACACTCCAAGTTAGTCCTCCTCCACTAGATCAATCCTTTTCAATCTTAAAATGCATCTGCTTACAACCATCCTTGCCATTGCAAAATTCTTATGTTTTCCTAGAATACCACAAAATCATGAGTTCTAATCAAAAATAGGTTTGGGTCAAACTTATAAATATAAGTCATTGTGCTTTGCATTTTGGGTTCAGAATAAAATTGGTTCAGTCAACTAATTTTACTAGTCAGAACTTTCCTTGTTTTATAGATTGTTGGGTTGTTAGTCCAGAACTGATCTCCATCTAATATGCAGATTATGTGTTGTTTCATAGCCTAATGATATGTTTTACAGAAATGATATGATGCGTGTACAATGACCAAAAGTTTGATTTCTTCCTAGTGTAACAATGCATTATATTCTTCTGGATTCATCTGTGTACAAATGTTTTCCTCTGACATTTCAGATCCTACTACCGACTTCAATCTTGATTCCTTATTACGAAGATAAACCATTATTTGCGACTGAAGGAACACCGCCTGAAAATTGAGCTTTACTGCACACAATAATGCACAAATACATAGAAACCAAAACATAACCCACTCTTATCTTTTGATTTGCTAAAGATTTCCCAAAATGTTAAAAAGGGACCTCATAGAAATCTACTAGCTATTCGGACAATACATGCATCTTGGCTCTCACGTACAAGCTTTAGAACTAAAGTTAGATTAAAGTGTTAGAAATATCTGTGTCATGCTGTGTGGCAAGGTCTAAAAATTGATCAGATACGTCGTGCGAGGATTATGGCATATAGAGATGGTGCCTAACTTACTCCACCATAAAAGAGGAACAAATAGAGTTTTAGGAACGTGGATTTGTTTCATTAAATTATTGAAATAGTGCTAGAAATGTCGCATTATTGTGGGGGGTACAAGCTTGATAAATATGCCTCTCCCATAAATATAAATATTATTTTTTGAGGAAGTTTTCTAAAGCGAAAGCCACTAAAATAAATATCAAAAATTTAGATCTTCCTAATGTAAATGTTTGAAAAATCTGTTCTCTAATATGACATAATTTAAATATTAACAATCAAAAAATATAGCATGTTTGTTGAGGTTGTATATGTAATTGCCACTTTTAAAATATTGATATTTTCTCCCCCAATAAATATGATAAAAGAAATAATATGCCTAAATAACATAAAAAAAATATTTTAAATTTTATATCTAAAACTTTATATCAATTAACTTAATATATATTTCAACCCTTTTCATAAAAACTATTAACCATATTAATAATTATGTTGTATCTACAAGAGAAATTAATTTCTTTTTGATGGAAAGTATCTTTATATATATATATATATATATATATATATATATATATATATAACTTCAATTAAAAGAATAGAAATTAAATTATTTCATAGAAATTATAGTCTATCATTACTATCTACTACTATTATTATTGATTATGTTTACTATTATCATTTTTAAATATTAATAGAGATAGTAATATTTTTTTTTAAATTCTTACATTATAATATAATTGAATTTATTTACACAACTAATTTTTAATTAAACTCTTATCATTGAATACATAATATACTTCAACAATTAATCTTACAAATATTTATTTAATTTAAAAAAAAATTATAAAAAATTTTAAATTTTAAAAATAAAATATTTATATATACCACATTAATGAAACTATCATTACTTAATAATATTTTAAAATTAATAAAAATAATTTAATCTTCAATTTGTATATTTAAACTAAAACTTCACTAAATAAATAAAAGCAAAAAATTATAACTAATTTTATTATAATAATTATAATTAAATAAATATATAAATAAAATTAATTATAAATTAAAGGTGAAAATAATAGTTAACTTTTAAATACATGATATTTTCTAATTAAATAATTTTATTAATAAAATATAATTATATGCAGAAACCTTATAATATCTCATATAAAAGTGCATGAAACTCAAATAAATAAATATAAAAAATTATTTATAAAATAAAATTATATATAAAAATCATATCATAAAAAAATGTTAAATTAGAAACTTAATTCCAGAAAAAATAAAAAAATTAACATGCTGAAAAAATCTGAATGGATTGAAACAGCTTTGAAAAAAAACTGCAATTTTATTGCTTAAAATCTTAAGCATGTCTACTTTTTCATGTACAGGGTTTCAAAAATCTTGTCCATTATATATCAAGAATAAAACGGAGGATAACCATATACTTAGATATGAAAATATATGCAAATAAAATTGTAGAATTTTATGCCTGCATATAAAAGCATAAGTGCATAATTATTGTTGCTATAGAGATTAGATGTAATTATATAACCAGATAATGATAATGATATTCCTAAATAAAATAGAATTCTTTATAAAAATAAAAAATTAAACTAAAATAAATAGAGAGAAAATTGAAATTAGAAAATTAAAAAAAATAGAAAGACAGACGAGTAGACTGCATAAAAAGAACATTTTGAGAAAGAAGATGAGAGGAAAAAATATCATTCCATTTGAAAAGTAGTCTCACACTGCCAAAATTTGGAGAAAAGCTAAGACGGAGAGGAGTTGTAGATTATGGTTTGAAAGGAAGAATCATCATCATTACCATAATAAATCAAAATAAAATGAATTGTTGAAAATTGATGCCCTATCCTAATTCAAATGATTTTCTTTCATGTGTGCATGAAATTTAGTTTTACTTTACAAAATAGCATGTCATCTAGTTTGTTTTATGTGACTTCAAAATATCTAAATTTAGACATTTGAAAGTAGAAATTTTACATTTGTAGTATTATTATTTTAAGAAGATTTGATAAGAATTTTAAGAGGGTTTTAACAAGTAAATCTGGAAAAGAAGTAGTTTTTTTTTTAAATTAAAAAACTCTAAAATTAAAGAAAAATGTGGTCAAAATTTTAAATTTTGTTATAGTTATTTTTTTCATATTTTTATGAATAAAGTATCGAAGAATTTTTATATTTTTTTTTTCAAATTTGAATTTCTTATATTTTTGTCCCTGTTGAATATTAAAAATCTCTAAAATTAGAAAAAAAGGTAACCAAAATTTTGAATTTTATTACAGTTATTTTTCTCATTTTTTTATGAGTAAATTCTTGAAGAATTTTTATGAGGTTTTTCTCAAATCTAAACATCTTACATTCATATTTTAAATTTTTTAAAATTTTAACATAAAAATATGATTGCTTTATTTTATAAAATCTATAACTCTTTTGAAAAAAGATATAACTTTTTTGGGAAAAAAAATATGAGTTATTTTATTTTAAAAAAAAGAAGAAAAAATAAAAAGTTTTTAATGTGTTTTATGAGTTTTCACCTCAAATCTAGATGCCTTGTATTTGTAATTGATATCTAAAATTTTAAGGGTTTAGATCTGAAAATATTGACATCTCTTGATAGTTAAATTTAGCTTTACAGTTTTAATTTGTAAATTTGAATGCCTTCATTTGTTATCATTCAATTTTAAAACAAATAAAAAATAAAAATCAAGGTTTTTTTTGAGGTATGTCAAAACACAAGTTTTATAGGTATTTAATTATATGTGGTTCTTCTTTACAATAAAAGAAATTTAAAAATTAGATGATAAAGTTTGAGTTTACTTTAAATTATCGATCTAAAAAAAATTGGAAGAAAAAAATGATATATTTTTATTAGGTAATTTTTAAGTATATGTATGTAATTAATTAATATTTTATGCAAAGATCTAGACATCTCATGTATACATTTAATTATTATTTTAAATAAAAAATAGATTCTTTATTTATGTATTAAATTTTAATATGCATCAAACTTTAATTCACGAAATAATTTTGGGAGATTAAATCTACTTTTTAATCTAATATTTCTCATCCATTGAATAACTAATTTCATGTTTGCATGAGATTTATTTTTAAAACTTCAAATACTTCTTTTCAGATTGTTTAAAACATATGAGAAAATATATCCAAACTTGGAAAAATCACTAAGGAAAATATGGGTCTTTGGATTCTTTTAGTTTTGTATGAAGAAATAATTTATTTACATTAGAAATAAAAAAAATATTAATTTTAAGATTATTTTGGTTTTGTATGAAAAATGATTTTTTTCTATTAAAAAAACACATTTAATAGACATGTGCTTATATACATGAACTCTCTATTACAAAAATTGCAACAATTTATTGTAAACTTTGAATGAAACAATTAATGATATAATCAAAACTAAAATTATTATATTAATAACTAAAAACTAATTACATGTTATTTAGTCTAATTTAATAATTAATTAAATCACTAATAAATTATTTATTTTATATATAATTCAATTTAATTTTTATATTTAAAAATTAAATCTATTAAATTTAACATAAACATTATAAAACCAAACTTTTAAAGTATACTCGAAAGTGATTATTGTGTTAGAATGTGTACTTGTGAGAAACAATGTACAGTAAGTAGTTCGATGTGAAAACCAAGCCATAAAATTAATAGAGTGACCTAACTCATACTACATATGGTACATGGCATGAGCATGAAAGTATATCTACTTTCACATCGCATAAAATTGAGCAAAAGATTTTGAAGACATAAGTTAAATTTAGAGCTCATAATTACGCTTTAAAAAAAAGCAACCAAAAACCAACCAACTCTACCTACTATTTTCTTAATATGTCCACCAAACTAATGTAATCTCTATGACCTAAATCAAATGATATGCATATTTGGATTCCTATTGGAATTTTGCATGGAATAATTGAGGAATTAGGAATAATTGGGGAATCATGCTTTGTGTCTTTTCAGAGGTTACTTTCATTTATATGTATATATAAAATTCATTAGTACAAGGTTTGGTAGATGTTTAAGAATTGGGTAGAGTTCACTACTTTTGGACCAATTAGTTATGTTATTAAATAGTTATTAATGTAAAAGATCATTTAATAATAGTTACGTTTTATTAGTAAAAAGTTAGATAGTGGAACTAAGGGGTATATTACATATGACAATTGTTTGTATGAGCGGATATATTTCCCATTATGTTAATATTAAGCATGCTAACTTCATTGGATGAATTTCTAAGGTTAAGATATTAGCATTATTATTTTTTTCTATAACCCAGCAACAGATTAATTCCACAATAAATTCACATACATAAATCTGATTTATAATGATTAATACAACTGCGTTAATTAACAACTAATAACAGCGGAAACAAAAATAACAATAAGCCAATACAAAAAAAGACAATAACACAGATATACCCAGGAAACCCTAATGCGGGGAAAAACCTGCAAATGTTGGATCTTCTATTCAGCCTAACAACAAACTTTTCTTTCAAAAAATACTATATCTAAGTTTGCTATAGCAATCTTACTTTTATAGGAGAGCCTAGCTGCTTTACTTAGCAAGAAAAGAAACTTTCCTTGCTGCTTTACTTAGCATGCAAGAAAAAGAAACTTTTCTTGCTTTCTTTGGCTTTTTCCTTTTTACACATAAAATCACTCTAGGATTTATCTTATCCTTACAAACTCAGAAACATTCTATTTAAAGAATAGAAACTACTATTGCTGAAAATCCAACTCAAATTGTTTTAAAGCATGCTTTAAAACAATTCCACATTCCACCTTTCGAGCTACAAAAATCAACACTCCCTCTTAGCGAGGAAGGTGTTCTGCACCACACCCAACTTGTCCCTGAAGAATTCAAACTTGCTCTTCATCAAGGCCTTCGTCAGGATATTTGCAATTTGTTCATCCATAGGAATGTAATTGAGCTTCACTATCCCCTTCTCCACACAATCTCTAATGAAGTGATACTTGATCTCAATGTGCTTTGACTTGTCATGAAACACTGGATTCTCAGAGAGTTTGATACAACTCTGATTATCACAATAAATGACTATAAGATCCAGCTCGTGATTAAAGAGCCCAGTTAGAAGTTTTTGAAGCCAGATAGCCTCACATGAAGCCATACTGGCTGTCATATACTCAACCTCTGCAGAACTCAGTGCAACTGACTTCTGTTTCCTGCTGTACCAAGAGACTACTCCTAATCCCAAATTAAAACTACACCCTGAAGTGCTCTTTTGATCAGTTTTACTGCCTGCCCAATCTACATCAGTAAACCCCTTGAACTTCACTCCATCCTGCTGAACCTACTTCAGCCCATAATCAAATGTGCCTTGGAGATATCTCAAAACATGCTTTGCAGCTACCCAGTGAACACATTTAGGTTCCACCATAAATTGACTGAGTGAGTTCACTGCAAAACAAATGTCTGGCCTAGTGTTGACCAGATACATAAGAGAGCCTATCAACTGCCTGTATAAAGTAGGGTCCACTACCTCTGATCTAGAAGCATCAATCTTCTTCCAGTTGGTCACAAGTGGCGTTGACATAGGCTTATAGTTTTCCATCCTGAATCACTTCAAGATATCAATTAAGTACTTCCCTTGTCCAAGGAATATTTCTCCCTCTTTCTATCACAACTCCAATCCCAGAAAGTAGTGCTTCAACCCCAAGTCCTTCATCTCAAACTCTCCTGCAAGATCTCGCTTGCAATGTGATATGAGCTCCTATGACCCTGTGAGAAATAGGTCATCAACATATAACAATAATATGAGAAGTTTACCCTTCACCTGAACATAGTACAGGTTCGAATCTGCCTCACTCTTGATGAAGCCCACACTCTGCAAATAACTATCAATACGTGAATACCATGCCCTAGGAGCTTGCTTGAGTCCATACAGTTCTCTTTTCGACCTGCATACATGAGAATCCCTCTCATGTGCTTCAAACCCTTTTGGTTGCTCTATGTAAATCTCTTCCTCAATCACCCCATTGAGGAAGGTTGTCTTTACATCCATCTGATGAATCCTCCAACCCATCTATGCTGCTATAGAAATGATAGCTCTTATGGATGAGTACCTGGCTATTGGAGTGAAAGTCTCATCATAGTCGACTCCTTCCTTCTATGAAAACCCCTTAGCCACAAACTGAGCTTTGAACTTTTCCACACTACCATCTGCAACATGCTTAATCTTATACAGCCATCTCGAGCCCACCATAGACTTATCTTCTGCTCTTGGTACTACCTCCCACACACTGTTCTTCATGATGGAAGAATACTCTTCCACCATGGCATCTCTCCATACTTAGTGCTTGGATGCCTCCTGAAAGCTGGAAGGCTCTATTTCAATTAATTCACTCATAAGTGCGACATAATCTGAATAACGTCTAGGAGCCCTTCTTTGTCTGACTAAATCTTGAGGATCACCTACATATTCTTGAGCCTCTCTTAATGTTTGCTCAGTTGCCCTGTTTCTCCTCTTCTCACTAATAGGAATTTGAGGCTGAGGAATTATTTGTTCCTCTATCTGATCATCCTGCTTGTTCTACTCTCCAGCTTGCATGACTAAAGTTTGAGGAATTTGTGCTACCTCAACTGTGGATGTTTGTTCCTCCTCATTCATCAAGTTACTTGACTTCTGAAGAGCCCTCTCTTCCTCAAACTTCACATCTCTACGAACCACTGTTTTCCTGAGAGTAGGAATATAAAACCGATAAGCCTTAGAAGTTTCACTGTACCCAACAAGGATACCCTTATCTGTAGTAGGTTCCAACTTGGTTCTCTTCTCATCAGGAATGTGACAATACACAAGACATCCAAAGATGCGAATGTGCCCCAAATCTGGTTTTTTACTAGTGAACGCCTCTTTTGGATTCAATTTACCTAACACTTTATGAGGGCTCCTATTCTACAAATACACAGCTGTGTTGCAAGCTTCTACCCATAAGAACCAAGGCAGATCTTGATCATGAAGCATGGCCTTGGCTACTCCAATGATATCTCTATTCTTTCGTTCAACAACCCCATTCTGTTGAGGGTTGTACGGAACTATCAACTCTTTCTTGATACCTTCCTGAGCACAAAAATCTTTGAAGGCATTCAAGGTATACTCACCTCCATTATCAGACCTTAGTATCTTGATCTTCTTCCCAGTTTGGTTCTCCACGAGAGCCTTAAACTTTTTGAACCTACTGAAGACCTCATCTTTATTCTTCATGAAATATATCCACGTCTTCCTGGAGAAATCATCAATGAAGGTAACATAATACTCATATCTATTTAAGGATGTTGTTGACATAGGTCCACACACATCTGAGTGTATGAGATCCAAAATCCCTTCAGATCTAGTGTCGCTGCTTGGAAAATTGGTTTTGGCATATTTCCCAAGAGCACAACCCTTGCACACCTCATGTTGTTTTGTCTTCATCTCAGGCAGCCCCATCACTATTTCCTTAAGAATATTAAGTGCTCCATGGTGAAGGTGAGCCATCCTCCTGTGCCACAATTCTCCTATCCCTTTATAGCTACTAACCAACGCATGTGCTGGCTCAAACTATAACTGAAACAAGCTGTCATGCCTGACACCAATCACTTTTGTAATCTTGGAATCTTTGGGATGAATATAGACTTTTCCCCTCTCAAAGGTCACGATGTAACCCTTGTCTTCCAAGGCAGAAACTGAGATTAAATTCTTTATCATGCTAGGGACATACAACACATTCTCCACCAGCAAAAGTTTGCCAGACTCCCTTTGAAACTTTATGGTGCCAATACCAGTTGCATGGTACTTGGCATTATCTCTGAGCTCAATATAGAAATCCAGCTTCTCCTCCAACTTGGTGAAACATTCTTTGACTCCCGTCATGTGGCGAGAAGCCCCACTGTCAATATACCATACTCTGTTGGCACTTGAACTTGAGAGATAGGAAATGAGTGAAAACTCATTCTCAAATTTTGATGTAAACTCATCCACCTCTGCTGTAGCAGCAAATTGCTTCTTTTGCTTGTCCTTATTTTTCTTATTCAGACATTAACTGGCATAGTGACCCATCTGATGGCAGCAAAAACATTTAATCTTGCTCAGATCTTTCTTCTTCCCACTCTTGGAAGAAGAACCTTTCGATTGCTCTTTATTGGACTTCTTCTTACCCTTGCTTGCAAGAGCAAGATTTTCTTCATCTTGACCCTTCTTTGTCTGATCTCCTCGATGAGCACCTTCACGGATCTCCTCCTAAATAAAATCATCCCAAAGTCTTGCCCAATCAGGTAGCCAATCTCTGCCAACAACACAATTGACAAACACTTCCCAGTGCTTTGAAAAACCAATCAAGGCTATACGCACCAACTCATCTTCTATAATCATCTCTCCAAAAGCAACAAGCTCATCCCTAACCTGTGTCAGCTTAGACAAGTAAGAGGTCACACTCTCACCTTTGGACATCTTGGTATTATGCAATTTGTCCTTGAGCATCATCTTGTGACTCTGATAGTCGCTCTGATAAAGTTTTGTGAGCGAATCCCACATCTCCTTAGTGGTGTCTTTCCCCAATAAATGAGGAATTAAATGATCTCTTACTCCATCCAGGATAATCCTCTAAGCCTTGGCCTCTTTAACTTCATGTGAATCTAAGGTAACAGGATCATTTATTGGTGGAGTCACTTCTATGCTAGCATAGATCCATAGCCTATTCTCCTTGAGAACAGATGTAATCCGAACCTTCCACTGCAAGAAGTTAGACACACCCTCGAGCCTGTCCTTGTATCAAATGCTGGTTGCCATAGCCACAAAAAGAATTGAGGATGAAAGAACTGATTTTTTTTCTTGAAATCTACGTTACAAATGTTGGCTTCGTATTCAGAGTTTAGAGCTCTGATACCATGTTAATTTCTATAACCTAGCAATAGATTAATTCCACAATAAATTCACAGACATAAATTTTATTTATAATGATTAATACAACTGGGTTAATTAACAACTAATAACAATGGAAACAAAAATAACAATAAGTCAATACAAAAAAAGACAATAACACAGATATACCCAGGAAACCCCAATGCGGGGAAAAAACTGCAAATTTTGGATCTTCTATTCAGCCTAATAGCAAACTTTTCTTTCAAAAAATACTATATCTAAGTTTGCTACAGAAATCTTACTTTTATAGGAGAGCCTAGCTACTTACTTAGCGTGCAAGAAAATAAACTTTCCTTGCTGCTTTACTTAGCGTGCAAGAAAAAGAAACTTTTCTTGCTTTCTTTGGCTTTTTCCTTTTTACACATAAAATCACTCTAGGATTTATCTTATCCTTACAAACTCAGAAACATTCTATTTAAAGAATAGAAACTATTGTTGCTAAAAATCCAACTTGAATTGTTTTAAAGCATGCTTTAAAACAATTCCACATTCCACCTTTCGAGCTACAAAAATCAATAATTATGTCATAATATTTGTGCATCTCACTTAATTAAATTATAATTTGAATATTAGATAATATTATATATATTAATTATTATATTAATAATAAATATGATGATTTTATAAGTTGGATGTTTTGGATTCAAATTTATGTATTTATTTGTTATATTTTTGAAAGATATTTTTACAAATAAATTATAATAATTTAATTGGTTGAATACCAATAAATGAATTAATTAAGTGATAAAAAAATGTTCGTTACCTCACGTATGATAAGAATGTACCTTATATATCATTGAAGTTATAATTTATCTTTTCATTCAATTTAAAATAGATATTTAATATATAGGATTAAAATTTTATATTATTTATAGAAAATAAATTACACTTAAACATGATATATGTTAAGTACAATTTGAATGATTAACTTGAAAATCTGCTTCTTGATAAAATTACTTAAGATATTTTTGTTATGATGTATGGTAGATGCTTGTGTGATTGTATGTTTTAATGAATTAGTGTTATGTATGTTTCTTGCATTGTTGTATATGCATATTGTAATATGATTCTTAATTTAAATGGAAGGCTCATCTAGGTCGTGCAATCGATCATCGATTCATTGAGGTAGATAGGGATCTTTGTTCATCATTGGTTGGGCTCATCTTGCCCTATTCATATTCATCTCATTGAAGCAAGCCTCGTTTATATAAAAAGGTAACAATAGTATGATTTTTCTTATGAGTTTTATAATTGTATCCCTTTTTGGAAAATAATATACATTTATAGTTAATGTAACTTGTAACCAATCTAAGGGTCATAGATGTAAAGAAGGATGTTTATTGCACACTAATATCTACAGTCTTGTAATATTAATTTAAATAATTATTATTAACTAAGATTTAACTATGATGTAAACCTTATAAGTGGGTTAATGAACGAATATGTTAGTTTTTAACAATGTGCTTCATCATTTTGGCTAAAACAATAACTCTATATTGTATGATTCAAAGGTTCTCAATGATTTTTTTGCTTTACTAAGGGTATGTGCATAGAGTTAGGAGACAATTCCGTGGACATACCCCATAATGTGTATGCGTTATTCATATAATACATACACATTATTTGAAACATATCTTATTAATTACCGAGATATAACACGTATATGTTACTATGTAATGCATACATGTTACTGTATAATATGTATGCATTATTATGTAACATATACATGTTATATAGTAATGTGTATGCATTATGACTGTGTTTTTTTAAAAACCCACGACCTCGCCAATTTACCAATTCTCATTTTTGAAAGTGCTAAGTCATTTCGCAACCGTGTTTCTCCTCAGGCAGGCCTCAATACTCACTAGAAGTCTATTGAAAAGCTCAACACATCCCAAAATTCATGATGCCACCATGTAGATGAGGTAAGTGATAACAAACTACACCTATTAACATTGCATTTTACCTTTTTGTTTTTCACATTGTTTAATTTATATACTATTTGTTTTAAATAGACCAATCCATTACAAGAGACCATAATCATCTTCCTGGCCCTCTAGTTGACCTTGTTATTCCTATGGATAACCCTCCACTTGACCCTCCTAATCTTCTAGCTAACCCTCCACTTAACCCTCATATTCCTCCACCTAACCTTCCTACAATTACACAAGATCCCCGAAGCAACCA
Organism: Torreya grandis; assembly: GCA_037957365.1. NCBI lineage: Eukaryota > Viridiplantae > Streptophyta > Pinopsida > Cupressales > Taxaceae > Torreya > Torreya grandis. The sequence continues at coordinate 2,084,747 of JARHVA010001094.1, read as the reverse complement.
TGAATTTCTAGTTGCACACATTATGGAAAAAAAGATTAAAATTGAGCAAATAATCAAGAGAATGAGGGATCCCACATCCACCAACACCCACCACACCTATCTAGCCAATATCCTAGAGTTATTATTGGGTCAATTTGACTTGATAACAAGACAAATTGATAGATGGGAATCTTATTAGGATAGTTGTAGGGCTTATTATGCCAACAAATTATTAGCACATGAGGTCAAAAATAAAAAAATATCAAAAGCTAGCATTTATGAATTATTCATTAACCATCCACCAATGCACCATTTATAGTAACTGCTAAATATTTCCCAATCTATAGGTGCCAACACAATTTGATCAAAGTCAATTTCTGGGATCGATGGTGGATGGTGTTTGATTATTCACCATGTAAAAACCATTAGGTCCTATTGTATTTTTAAGGAAACTCTACTGTGAGTTTATCCTCAATAAGATTCTAAATTATTTTGATTATAGTGAGTTTCAGGGCCAAGGGAAAGTCTATGTGTAAGATCGATTAGGTGCAAGTTATGTGCCTAATCGACCTACAAGATCCATACCCAAAAGCCACTTCATCTTGAGATTCCCTCTATGGTGAAGGAGGTTGTGGAAATCAACACTTTGCATGCACTTAGTGCATTTACTGATACACTTTTTCAACATACGAGTAAGATTTCAGTGACTGATTCTAGAGATACACCACCTAGTGTGCATACTTGACCCTATCCTTACAGATCTTATGGAGCTATATGTACTAGACCTTCTGATGATGATGGTGCTAGTGGTTCAGAGGGGTTGGATTATATACTCTTGAGTGAAGAGTTTTTGGAATGCATATTTGGTGTTCAGTCATTTTCCACTACATGAATGTAGGAATATTTTATATAAATGTCATGAAAATTTAAGCTACATGTACAAATTTAAAATCAAACAATTAATTTACATAGAAAATGAATTATATATATATATATATATATATATATATATATATATATATATATATATAAAATTCATTTTCTATGTAAATTAATTGTTTGATTTTAAATTTGTACATGTAGCTTAAATTTTCATATATATATATATATATATATATATATATATATATAATTTCTTTTATGTTTTAGGAGGAGACAATGCCTTCATCGTCATAATCGAAGTTTACAGGATTTGATCTTAATCCACTACTGAAGCTACCTCTGTTATCATGACAACTTTTAGTTATATAGAGGTAAAATTTTGAGTATATCTTACACTCTTGGTTTAATAAAGGATAAAAAGTTTCCATATATCTTTGATACTTTATAAAAAACTAAGTGAGACCTTGTTTGTTCAATTGATGTCTCAAGTAGACACTCCTCCATCACTACACGTGGAGATAGACATAGGCATTGTTATAGTGATGTCATCCACATAGGCCCTCACGGAGGAACATATTAACTTATAATTTATAATTATAAAATAGATTTTTATAATAATTTTATTACATACTTGCTCGAAAAATATAACCTATGTGAATGTATTATGTATGTAGGGTTTTCATATGACATCTGATAGTCCACTTTAGATGGTTAATAGGGAAACATCTCATATTTCATCCTCATTTTAGATGCCTATTCATAAAAATCAACCTGTTAATGACCTAATCAAACATCAAAATCATATTGAGTGGGACCATGAGATTGTAGTAAGTGCATGTTTAAATGTTTTTAATTCTATTTTAAAATAAATTTCTTAACTTGGTTGCATACATATTTTATGTTAATTTCTTAATAATACTTGTATTTGAATAGGTTCAACTGTAAGCAAGCTCTATGAGCATAGGACATGTACTTAGACCTTGGAGCAATCTAAGGCATTTTAGGGACCTCCATCTACCAACACGACATCCTAGGGAGGGTCTTCTTCAAAAAAGGAAAAGAGAGAGAGGCCATTTGATGATTAGCTCACATCTTACATGATGTAATTTTTTGTATGCCTATATGGTAATGTACAAATTTTTTGTATGCCTCTATGGCAATCTATGTATTATTAACATTGTACATATGCCTATATGACATTCATATGACATTGTATTACATTTTTATTTTGTAATCCTATATGGATTTTATTATTTTATTATAAAACTAATTTATGAGAAATGAGGTTTTTTGACTTCCATTATCAACAATGAATTGTAATGTTTGACCATTGATCCACATTTGATAATTTTAGGTGATTTTAATAATGAAGTGTAATTACAAAATTGTAGGACTCTAAAAGAGTTGAAAAATGATATTAATAGAAATATTTTTGTAGTAATAATGTAGCAACATCATTTTAAAAATCCATTTTCACTAGTTTAAATTTTCAATATGGCATAGCAAGAAAAATAGGGTCTTCTAGCTATAAAACATTCACTAGGATGGGCCCTTCACTCTCCATAGTATCAGCTTGGAAAAATGCCACCATCACCTTAGTATTTTCAAGGATGGGCTCCACTTTCACTTAAATAATAACCCAATTAATCAAACCCCATGTATAAATATCAAGCCAATTATGCACCTCCATATCACTAGAGATAGTATGGTGGGTATTCTAATCAACAATAGTGATGAAAATCAACCCAAAGATAGGGAGGTTATCCTAGCAGCTACCAAAGTCATAGGAAATGGAAGATATATTATAGATATCCAATCAATTTCTATTTGTGTGGGGAGGTAATTCATATCACATGAAACTTCCCATGTAATCCTTAATTGGTAATTTATTGGACTTATTGTAGAGTCACATGATATAGCATAATATGAATGATTGTTTAGTGCTATAAAATCATATCGAGGATAATATGGTGTCTAATGTCAATAAGTAATCACTCACCCAAAATAGAAATATTTCATCTATGTTACCATAAAAAACCAATATAGGTAAAAATGTATCCTGCCTTTAGAGATGCCTATATAAATTTCCTGGGAGAGACTATCTTAATGAATGAAGTAGCCTATATTTCCATTAATCCAAAATAAAGATACTAGTGAAGGATATCCTATGACTATCAATGCCCTGATTTATGAGAAAATAGTGTGAATAATATGATAGGAATGGGTATTCACAACTCTAACAAACCTCTTAAAACTAGTAATTACTTTTCATAATGAACATATTTCTCAAAATATCACAAATTTATTGTATAATCTAATAGAATGTGCAAATAAATGGTATAAAATATCATAATAAATGGTCTAGTATGTAAATAATAATAAGACATTAGATGTGGACACAAGTATGGATATCAAGCTAATAATCTATGAAGTCCCTAATGCAATATTTTTCTTTGGGTTCACTATAAATATGATTCCCTTATCCACTTAGGAAGCCATATAAAGGCCACCTCTAAGCTAAAATCCTATCACTTTTGAGTTTTGAATATTATGGTTATGTTGAGCCTATTGAAAGGATTGAAGATGTATAAATAAAAGTAGATGGCGTGAGTTTGTGTGGGGAGTTTTAGGTTATTTAACATTAATATTGATGAAACTCACCATCCTAGTCTAATTGGGAATAAATAATACTATGATGATCACATACCCATCAATACAATGGATATATGGCTATAAGCACATCAAAGTGATGTTTATATTGTCATGCCTTTGAAAATTTCTAAGAATAATCCATAAATGATACCAAAATAACCTTATACTCCATATTTTCATAGGGAAGAGAGTTTATTTAAAGTTAATATAGATTCTAAGATATAATATTTGTGAGACAAAACCTTTCTTTATGTATCACAACCTACATAAGAAGCTCTAGTATTGTAGATAAAATATTTACAATGAATTATACAATTAAAATATCTCAGGTATCCCCTTAGTTCTAAAATATGGGACCATGCAAGTCACCTTCTATGTGATCACCCACACAATTAGAGATTCCATACCTATTAGTTGGGTGTGACAAATCTTGATTATATTTAGTGCATAAGTGAAAGTGTAGTTATTTATTTATTGGCTTCACCTATTAGTTAATATTGTAATATTGTTAATTTGAATTTTTTTAGAGGTTGTCATGAAGTTAGATCCATGTGGATGGTATTACTAAATGACAAGAACATTCCTCAATACTTTGGTATAAATAATTTAATAGATCTAAAAGGATTGTTTTAATCGAAATGACATTATGAAGATGTTATCCCCATAAATTTTAGTGAATTAAAGGGCACAGATCCTTGATTGGGGGAGACACATATTGAACTTAAAGAGCGTGCATGCCCAACTAAGAAACAACTAGATATATGTTGAATCAAAAGATGAAAATGAATTTGAAATAATAAATTTACCTTATGGTGAAATCTATAATCATTTATCCAGTTGGTAATTGAGACTAGGTAATTCTTATGGATGTACAACTAAAGATAAACGAAGGAATCAAGTGAAAAAGGGTAAAGATTCTCTCTTGTATTTCCCTACCATAAGTATAAATAACATAACAACATAAATCATGCATAGAACCTACAATATGTTGAATGGATATTGAAAAAGCTTAATTTATATGGTAGAAATATAGTAGTCACCCATACATGATGTTGAATGGATATTGTAAATGCTTGCTTTCTTAGAGACCAATGAGACTATTCATTAAGAGGGCATAAACACTACTATTTAGGAGGGCAGAACATTTGAGTTGCTGTCCAAGAAATCCATTTTCAATTCTTATTCAATGAATTTTGGCACTACCAACACATATTTATGGGTGAATAACATCTAGGACCACATTCTTCGTCTCCCATCATGCCTGGTCGACAAACCCACCACCCATTCTGACCCCAAGAATGCCATCCTTATACCAAAAAATGCAAAATTTTAGCCTAACTTCAAACATGTATAGAATGAAAAATATAACTCATTTAAATGAACTGTAAGATCCCTTATCTATATATATAAAAACTATTATTTCAATCTGAATCACTTTTACTAAACCTCTAGAGTAATTTGTGGCATAAGTTATAGTGAGAAGTCTTAAAATACAACTTTTTGGTAGTGAAGAGACAACTTCTCGAGTTCCAACACACATTTTTACCTATGAGACCCCAGGTGAAGATATATCACTTTGATCACATTTGGATAGGTGAATTACATGTGTTTCCATGACCTTCATGTCAAATCCACCAAAAAATACATTTTCACTATTGTTAAGGAGGGCAAAAACACTGACAATAAATGTTGTCAAAACTCAAGTTATTATTCAATAACTCCATTTTTGGTGCTTATTCATTATAAATTAGAACTCATAACATGTATGCATAGGTGGTTAACATCTAGGACCATGTTCTTGGCCTCCCATCACACCTGGTCGAGAAACTCAACACCCATTCTAGCCTCAAGAATGCCCTTCCTAATACAAAAAAAATTCATAATTGTAGCCTAACTTTAGACGTGCATAGAATGAGAAATATAAGTCATTTCAATGAACTGTGCATGTCAAAAAAATCTTCTTATGAACTGAATCACTTTGGTCTAACCTTCGAGAGTAATTCGTGACATAATTTGCAGTGATGGCAATTTTTTGGCAGTGAAGAGACAACTTTTCAAGCTCCAAAACATATTTTTACCACTAAGACCCCTAGGTGAAAATATATCACTTGGATCATGTATGGATAGGTTAATTACACATGTTTTCATGACCCTAATGTCCAAGTCCACGCAAAAATATATTTTCACTATTGTTCAGGATGGCGAAAACATTGACAACAAATGTTGTCAAAGCTTGAGCTGTTATTTAAGAAGTCTTTTTTTGGTGCTTATTCACTATAATATGGAATAACCAACACATTTATATGGGTATATAACATATAGGACCATGATATTGGCCTCCCATCACACTTGATCGATAAACCTACCACCCATTTTAGCCTCAAGAATGCCCTTCCCAATACAAGAAAAATGGAGAATTTTTGGCTAACTTCAGACATGCATATAATAGAAAATATAAATCATTTATATGAAATATAATATCCATCCTTTGCATGTATGAAAAATATTCTTACACCCTAGAGCAATTTGGCCAAACTTTCGAGAACAATGCAACTTTTTAGTAGTGAAGAGATAATTTATTGAGCTCCAACATGAATTTTTACCTCTAGGACCCCTAAGTGAAAATATATCACTTGGAGAAAATTTGGATAGGAAAATTACACGTGTTTCCACAACCCTAAAATCCAAGTCCAGCCAAATATATATTTTCACTACTATTTAGGAAAGCAGAAACACTGACAACAAATTTTATCAAATCTCAAGATGTTGTTGAAGAACTCTATCTTTTGTGATTATTCACTTCAAAATAACACTTATATAATGTTATAATAGGTTAATAACTTCTACGACCATGTTCTTTTCCTTCCCTCATGTATGGTCGACAAACCCACCACCCATTCCGGCCCCAAGAACAACCTTCCCAATATAAGAAGGGCCATAACTTGGGGTTTATAGCTCTAAATGACTTAAAATTTGGATTGAAGATTTGCATTTCCATTTTATAAAAATTTAAAGTGGTTTTATGTTTTTACTATACCAAGAAGAGATAAAACTTGCACATATAAAAATGAAAGAAAATTAGACCAAAAGTGCTATAAGTCAAGTTTTATTGCTCTAACTTCTCTAAAATTTGATTTTTAGGTGTTTCATGATGTATTAAATATTTTTTAGGTGTTCCATGGCCTTAAAATCCAATAAAAATTAAATTTTACATGATTGTTCACAAACATGGCCTTGTGTCTAGGCCCAAAGTAGCTAGGTTGAGTAGCAAGTGATCACTTTGTGAAGGTATTGGATCTTCTAATGGACATTAAAGATGTCAAAGAGTATCCAAAAGGTGTTTAGAGGTTTTTATATAATTATTATCTCAAATATACAATCTTACTCTTCATCCACCTCCAAATAGGCCTAACAAGCTAGTGGCCTAGTGAACCTTCTTGCAAGCAAAGTGATAATGACCCAAGGTGAGAGGTTGACATGATTCAAGCTATGAATTCTCTTTATTTTTTAGATGGAAGACCTCATGTTGATAAGCATAAGCTTTATCTATACACTATCCACCTTCGCTACACTAACGAGGTGGATTGATGTAGTTAAGGATCAAGAGGAGCTAGTTTGCCTCTCCAAGGAAAAAGGTCTCTAATTTTAGGTTTTTTATCAGACTTTGAGATGTAATAAGAATTTAAAATATTCCTACACTTTTTTTTGAAACTAAAGTGGAGGAATGGACATCATTAGGGATGCTACATTGAAAATCATGCAATATCATGAAGATGTTAGTGAATGCAATGATAGAGTGGCAACTTAGGAGTTGACAATTGGTTAGATGCAAGTAAGAAGGAATAAATGCTGAATGGGGAGAAAGTTATACCATGATATCTGATGTAAGATAATCCAAGACTATTTCATAAAATCATCAAAAGTGTAGACTTATAAGGGTGTGTTTTGTGAGGTGAGTATAATAGAGCCTTCAAGGTCATCAATCTCTTAGGAAATAAGCTTTCAATAATGTCAAACACACCACCCCTATGCCTTAAGAAATTAAATAGTCATTTTATGGAGTCAAAGAAGAATTGAAGGTCTTTCAAACTACTTCATGGGAGTTGAAATCAAGCTAGTTCAAGAAGAAATGAAGCATTGAAGGCAAGGACATGGTGAGTTAAGATCAAAATGAAATCAAGGATACCACTATCCCCAAATATAGGTTAAATAATGAAGGCATTTGACCACATCAAAAACTTAAAACAACCATGATGTTCATTCTATGCCTTCCTTCCTTCAAGGCAACCTCATTTCAAGGACAAATGTTAATTACTTTTAGCTTGAGCTTCTCTTAGCTTCAAAAATATGAAATTATTTACTAACAGTTCCAACCACATGAAGGTGGAAGCTTAAATGGCACCACTAACCTACAAAAAATTGTTAGCAAGTAATTAAAAAATAAATATATATGTACTACCTAAAAATCAAAAACGTTTGGTAAAATTGATTATATACATTTTAGAAGTCAACATACCGACATATATCAATCCATCAATCCACTAGGCTATGCTCTAATCTTGATATTAGCAAGAGTATCTTCATGGTCTAACTCATGAGCTTTCCACAGATTCCCATTTAATGACCTCCCATGATATTTTTTTAATTGAATATTTGTTGCAAGAACCTAATTTGAATAGTGCAGTATCATCCTACATGTTTTAAAGTCTTCAAACAACCATATATCTAAATTTTTTATTGGATATCCTCGAATCTAACTTCCAGTGACTACCAAAAATCCAGTAGGATACTAAATTTTTTCTCCATCTACGATTGTGGAAGTCAATTTTTTCTCCATCTATGATTGTAGAAGTTAATTTTCTATTTTCCTCTACACATCAACATAAGTAATAATCTATCCCCTCTTCATTATCCTCATCTACAATAACTGTAAAAACATGTCCTATATCACAAAAAAATATTTAATGACACTATATGAAGTTAGATAATGGGATTAAATAGTACATAATGAATAATATTACATGTGGATGCACTAGATCAGATACATGGTCAAAATCATGTGATGATGCCATGTCTGTAAATTACAATGACAATATGTGTTGATTGGAGTTAGAGGTTTGGAAATCTAGTCATCCACCCACTCTTGTGACTCACACTCATTCTAAATAGAGTCCATGCATGTGAAAAAAAAACATGCCAAATGTCTCATATGAATAGTCCAAGAGCCTGCATTTGAGCTATGAAATGAGTAGAGCTCACTTGAACCCATTACAATCATACAATCCTCATACTTTACTAATTTTCTTTTTCTATTAACCAAAATTATCCATGAATAATAGAATTTGGTTTATCACCATGGCATATGTTCTCATTACACCATTCAACCATACTTTGTGCATCAGTCAAATGAGCACCCTCATCAAATTTCAACTCCTCCCTTGAAAGGGCTCTTTTTATACATGCCCCAACACTATCATGCTCCACTTTTCCATGGCTAGCCTCAGTGAAACTCCAAATATGTTCTACATCAGTGGTAACATGCATCCTTCTCAACCAATAAAACATTTGTGTATTCTTGAATTATGATGTACAATTGTCTAACCAAATTTAATGCTGATTAAAATGAATGTTCCTCTTAGTCAACTATCTATAGAGATTTTCAAAACAATTATGCACATACTCTGTACAATGTGATTGGTCATCACTGATATAGAAATGATACTCCATTAATATTTTTTGATCTTGATTGGTACTATTAAGTGCATGCATGAATGTTATATGCATAAATATGGCAACTTGTGATGAGTTTTAATATTGTGTTTGAACTTCTATTTGTGGTTTAAATGTGTAATTTTCAATAAAGTCAACTAATGAAAAAATAAAACCAAATGGGAATGTATCTTTACTTATCTTGAATTATTCATCCAACCATATAGCCCTGTGCGTATGCCTTGCATACTCATAAACAATTTTCCTTCTGAATTTGATTATAAATTATAAAATGGGTATCTATTTTGTAACAATCTCACACCTTTTAAATTATTTGTGATATTTTACTTGATAGATTACAGATTTGTAATTACTCAAACCAACTAATTCCTATCTAATTGCACTTGTTTCATCTTCATGGATACAATTTTTTAGTTTTGGAAATCTATTACAAATGCTGCAATTTCCATCCAAATATGCTTTGTTATAAAAAAATTGTCCATCTAGTCTTTCACAAAAAATAGTTAGAATAAATTCCCTAGATGTTTTTGGTAGAACTTCTAAGCCACACTCTTGTAAAATATTGTTAGTATGTAAAGTACAATGAATATGGTGTAAAAAATTATAGTGCATTACAAACTCAACATGTTGCCTACAACAACAAGTGGTGCATGTGTGATTTATTTTTATATAAAAAAGTTTGGGCATCTCAAAATATCTTTGGATAATAGAAATCTGTGGATGTTTTTCCAAAAACTTGGAGTACAATTATGTTTCCAAGTCATATCCAATTTTTTTTCCAGATGTGATTCATGGTTATGAGAACCAACTCTTATTTTGACTACATCTCTTGAACTGGGTGAAACTCTAGTATTTTCCTTCCAAAATTGTGCAAATAACTCTTTCAGAGCATCAACTATAGCTTTTTTCTTTCACGGAAGTCAACCAGAGAATGCCTATAGCTAATTGGTATTAGGTTCATTAAGTCTTTTGCATCTTAAAATTGCTTTCATCAATGTTTTTATATTTATATAAAGTGTTTGGCTTGTTTTTGAAATAAATCATTTTTTCCTTGTTTGACTACTTACTACACAAGTTGTGATTATACATCAGGTAACATTACAATCTTTATTGCATGATTTAGGGCCTACAATATGATATGCATAATGTAAGTTATCAATAATTTCTATGTTTCATCATCCATATTAGATGTTCTTATTGTGTATATTTTAGGTCTCATCTTAATCAATTTCATCAATGAAATAAACAATTGACATCATTTAGTATTGTGAGTCAAATTATGAAAGAAAATATCTCAAATTTATTGAGCCATTCTTCTTGAATGGCGGTCATATATTTTATTAGTCATTGGTTTCAAAATATTTTCATCAACTTCAATTATGTACTTACCTTTTCTATGCATAATTCTTGGAGGTGTTGTTATTGGTGGAACTCATTAAGAGGGTGTTTCAAAAGATTCATTAATTTTGTTGATTAGTGGTGGGATGACATTTTATTAATTGTTTCTTTTCCCATTATATGCTTCTCTGAAATTTTATTCATTGCTATTTTCATCATTATTTATTTCAATGAAAATTTCTTCATTGCTGGGGGGTAAGGCATCGTGCATACAGTCATCATCAACAAAATGAAAAACACTATACATTGAATGTGAACTTCCAACATTATCTAATTCATTATTGTCAATTTCATCATTATGCAATACAATATTGTCAATTTTGTCATTATTGAATTGATTATTTTCACTTTTATCATTATTCATTCATTATTGTCAATTACATCATTATCTATAGCATTTGGATCATTAGAGATAGTTTATGTATCTTGTTTTAAATGAAGTGTTTGCATTCATTCCTTATTTTTGTCTCTCACCTCTTTTATTTAATCAAGTGTTTTTTTCTTCAACTTCTTTCACTTTATTTAATGTGATCCATCACCCATTGGAAATTGATAGCCTTCAAATGGTGGGGTCCAAAAAAGCACTTGATAACTCTTGTTCTAAACTTACAAGTGATGTAGAAGCATGCAAATAATGTCTATTGGTATGAATTTATTGAATTGCGTAAAAAATATGTTAAAAAGTGAATTTTGTCTATATCAGTATAACATGTACATGTTATACTATAACGCGTACATGTTATATAATTCATACACATTATGTAACACATACATGTTATTACATAACATGTACACATTATAATAACACATATGCATTACAATTTTAAACTCAAATTCTGAGCCTTTTGGCTCAAAAACAACATGGATTCCTAAAATAAAGGCTTGCACCTGTCATTCTATAGCTGAGTCCAAGAGGTTAAATAGAAAACAACAAATTTCAACTTCCATCACCAAATACACTAGGAATTTCATCAACCAAATTAAAAAAATTATTACCATGATGATGAGAAGGCATTCCTTTATTCAAATATATGATTTTTATAATTTTTGGACTATTTTAAGGTTACAAACTATGTTGATTTATAACTATAGCTCTTTTAGGCCACTACATGCCACAAATATACATGCCTATACATGTTAACATAAATTGTTTTAGTTCATCCAAAATTATATGGTCACAAACTAGGCCTAATTATACACACATTCAAGAAAAAATCCATTTTCATTTTTTTGAGGTAGTTAGGGGAGCCACACGGTTGGCTATCCATTTTTTAATCAATTTTTAGGATCTATTTATTTAAAAAATTAATAACAAAAAATATATTCACTGATAAAATATTAAAAAATATAGGTCACAAACTAGAAGATTTTATTTAAATATTCAAAAAATGATTTCAAACAATATTAAATTATGTTAAAAAATGATGGGCCACATGGTTGTCTATCCACTCAATTTTCTTGAAAAAATAGGAGTCCCCATTCAAATTTTAGATGTTTGACCTAGTTATACTTAATCAATTTTTAAGAAAAACAGTGTTTAAAAAACTAGACTTGAAGTGATACAATTCATGTTATTATAGCATCTTCAAATTATGAGTGTAGTTATTTCAAATTATCTGTACAAGTTCAATTTTCTGAAATTTCAAGAAAATCATGTCTACAAGTAGCTCCCTTTTATCCCCCAACTTTGTGCACTTACCCATAAAAAAGATATAACCATTAAGGGGATAAGTAGTGGAAAATATTAACATAAAACTTAATGTATAAACCCAATTTAATTTCCTTGAAAAAATAAATAATAAATTTAGCTATTGTAGGTACACATTTGTTGTGACACACAAATTGAGTGCAAGGAAGCAAAGAGAAAAAATAAGTGAACAAACCTATAATTCATATCTTTATTTTCAAACACTTTGATAAGATTAGAAGTTTATGATACAAAACAACTATCTGAATCCAAGTGTAATAGCTTAGTAACCTTCTTCAGTTAGATTCAATTTTTTTGTAACAATTGACATAATTTAAATTGTACATTTTCATAATTTAATTTTTTATCACAGATCACAAAAAATGCCAATTATATTCCTTTTTTTTTACTATATCATTATTTAATTTATTAATTAGACACCATAATTGTATTCTACATGTTTTTTGAAATTGTAATTAAATGCAATTCATTTATTTTCATTAGAGTTATGGATTATCCTTTCATGCAAATTTAGAAAGTCAAAATCATATTTCCTATGGAGTGTTTATCTTCACTCTATTCTTATTTTTAAAATTTTGTGTTTTATATATGATTTTCTATGTGGTTAGAATAACGATAAATTGTGTTATCATCAAAAAGAAATTTATTAAGTTGAATTATGCTAATTTCACCAAAATTATTACCCTTTTATGATTAGATTGACCAACTAATACAACCAAGCATAGGGGCTCCAATGAATGAAAATCTCTTACTTGTAGCCGATCACTATTCCACACATAGAATACGAGCCTAAAAATAGAATACACACTTTTATTAGTCTTTAAAAGTATAGAGATTACACACATAACCTCACTCACTTTCCCTAGAACTACAACATAAGTGAATAATGCTACACAGACCCTTCTAGGACCGAATACTGATCTATGCTCCTCTAAGATTTTTTACCAACATAGCTCCACTCACATGGAAGAAATTCAAACTTTATTCTACCTAAGTTTCATGGCTTTCCCTCCTCTTTTTCCCCTTGTAGTATGCCTATTGGGAATCCCATCCATTTTGAAAATGTTTCAAATGAGCACTTGAAGATTATGGGTCATTATTGGGTGATGTTAATTGTCATGGCCAAAACTACCACTTATGGTAGAGTAACAATGACATATTTTTCCATTTGAGTTTTTGGATTACAAATCATCCTCCTCCATGAAACAAAATCCATGTTGTCTCATCCCAGCCCCTTTGCACATTGTGTTTATCTCCTCTACCACATCCTTGCACTTCCTTCCTATTCTCTACTATACACATTTGCATTGATACTAACCTTGGTTGTTCCATATTCATCTCAACTATAATAAATGGGTATTAGAGCTCCTTTGTCTATAATTAAGATATGAGAGTGTCTCGTATCACTTTTTATATCATCATATGCTTATCAACATGCCTCAAATTATTATTATTATTATTATTATTATCTTCCTTACCTTTGTTGAGTTGTGGAGCTAAAAGCTTCATTAGTGAGCTAATGTGGAGGTTGTTTGGCTTACACAGTAACCGACATCGATCAGAACCAACCAACATCGGTTAGGGGTTGACCGACATCGGTAAAATCAGTTAGAACCAATCGACATCAATTAGGGGTCGGCTAACATCGGTCATCTTCAGACCGACACCGACTTCTGTGCATTTTCAGGCATTTCCAAAATTAGAATTGCTATTTTTAGGAGAATAGTTAGTTTGCATGTAAAGACTAAAATTAGTCTTGAGTCTATTTTTCTAATTATTGTTTGCTTTCAATTATATTTAAGAGACCCATGGGGCAGTATTGCAATTAGGGAACAATTCAGTAATTGAGTTGATTGTAATTGATAGAGAGAGAGAGAGAACTCTTGAGGGAGAATTATTGTACATCTGAGAGGTGTGAGGAGAGAGAGATTTCTTCATTGTATTTCCTTCTGGAAGAGTTTAATATAGATTGTATTGTTTCTTGTATCTCCTATTATTTGTTATTTTTGATGTCTAGTTACTTATTACTTCTAGTTTCAATTCTGTGTTTAGTTGCTTGTATAAAAGTAATCAATTGTACTCTAAGATCCTGACAACTTATATTAGAGCTATGTGTATACACTAACAACTGGTATCAGAGCTATGTGTATACACTAACAACTGGTATCAGAGCATGTTAGGGTTTGTTGATTATAGAATTCACTCATAAGGGTTTCTGATTGAGTGGGAGTAAAGCAATGGCAGAAGAAAGTAAACTAAGAATGGAGAAATTTAATGGCAAGAATTATCAATTATGGAGGATGTAGATTGAAGATTATCTGTATCATAAAGATCTGTATTTACCATTGGGTGGGGTTTCAAGGAAGCCCACAGATATGGAAGATGAAGAATGGAATGTTCTTGATAGAAAGGCTCTTGGATCTATAAGGTTGAGCCTGGTAGCTTCTATGTTTTCCAACTTATCACAGGCAAACACAATGGTAGAGTTAATGGATACTTTGACAAATTTATATGAAAAACCCTCAGCTTCGAATAAGGTATATCTTATGAAGCAATTATTTAATTTGCAAATGTAGGAAGGTGGATCTATATCTAGTCATCTTAATGATTTCCATACAATAGTAAATCAGTTAAATTCAATCAAAATAGTTTTTGATGATGAAATTAAGACTCTCTTAATCTTATGCTCTTTACCTGAAAGTTGACATAGTTTGGTAATGGCAGTTAGTAATACTACATCTGCTTCAAATATCTTGAAAGTTGATGATGTTGTTAGTGTAATCTTGAATGAAAAAATTCGTAGGAAAAGCACAGGGGAAACATCAGGTAATGCTTTAAGTGTTGAAAGCAGGGGAAGGCAAAGAGAGAAGGGCAAGCAAGGGAAATCAAGGTCAAAGATGGGAAGTAGATCCAAATCCAGAAATGGAAGAATAACCTGCTGGAATTGTGGAAAGAAAGGGCATGCAAAGAAAGATTGTTGGTTGAAGGATAACAAAGAAAATCAGCATGAAGGTAATAAAGAAGCAAAAGTTACAGGTATTGTTGAACAGGATGCTCTTATATTTTCTTTGGATAGTAAAGTAGAATCATGGTTTTAGATTCTGGTGCCTCTTTCCATGCAACCCCAAATAGAGACTTTTTCAATGATTATGTCCATGGAGATTTTGGAAAATTTTATTTAAGGGATGATGAGCCTTGTAAAATTGTTGGCAAAGGAAAAGTGCAGCTGAAATTGCAGAATGGCAACACATGGGTGTTGAAGGATGTCATGCATATACCCATCCTGAAGAGGAATCTAATTTCTATAGGAAAGTTGGGTGATGAGGGTTACACAGTAACTCTCAAAGCTAAATCTTGGAAAGTTTCCAAGGGTGCACTTGTATTAGAAAAAGATAAGAGAGTAGGTATACTTTATCTATCTACTTGTATTACTGATTATTCTCCTTCTATTTTATCTACTTCAGATGTAGATGCAAAGTTGTGGCACTGTAGGCTTGGTCACATGAGTGAGAAGGGAATGAATGTTCTTAAGTCAAAAGGTAAGCTTTCAGATTTGAAAAGCATAGATCTAGATTTTTGTGAGCATTGTATTTTTGGAAAATAGAAGACAGTGAGGTTTCTCAAAACTAGGTCAACAAAGAAGAAGCACAAGTTGGAGCTTGTTCACATAGACGTGTGGGGACTAGCTCAGGTAGCTTCTATTGGAGGATCACAATATTATGTTTTTTTCATTGATGATGCTACAAGAAAGGTATGGTTTTATTTCATAAAGAAGAAATCTTATATTTTTGACACATTTAAGAAATGGAAAGCTTTGGTTGAGAATGAAATAGGTTTGAGATTGAAGTGCCTTAGATATGAAAATGGTGGTGAGTAATGCAACAATAAATTCAATCGCTACTGTTTTATGAGTGGAATACGTAGGGAAAATATAGTTCTAAGGACACCTCAGTAAAATGGATTTGCTAAAAGGATGAATAGAACAATAATGGAGCGTGCATGGAGTATGAGGTTGCATGCTGGTTTGCCCTTACAATTTTGGGTAGAAGCTGTAGATACTACAGTTTACCTGATTAACAGAGGACCTTTTACTGCACTGGATGGTGGAATTCCAGAAGAGGCTTGGACAGGTAAAAAAGTAGATCTTTCATTTCTCAGAGTTTTTGGTTTTGAAGCTTTTGTGCACATTGATAAAGAAAATAGAAAGAAGCTGGATGTTAAATCTATGCGGTGCACTTTCATTGGTTATGGTTTTAGATATTTCTGATTCTGGTTGTGGAATTTAGAAACTAACAAAATTATTAAAAGCCGTGATGTAGTTTTCAATGAGAAGGTGATGTACAGTGATCAGCTTAAGAGGTTGAATAATTTTGAGCAGGGCAATCTTGATTTGGAAGAGGTTATGATCCAAAATGAGCTCGTGGGTAAAAATCATCACTCACAAAAAAACATAGAGACCGATGTTGGTCAGGTGGAGACTGATGTCGATTAGGTGGAATCGACATCGGTCGGGTGCAGACCGGCATTGATCAGAGATAACCGGGATCAGTCACTGTCAGAAGAAAATTTAGGTAGACAACAAGCTGTAAATGAGTCTCAAATGCCCATAAGGAGGTCTGAAAGGGTAAGTAAACCTCCAATTCATTATTCCCCTTCTTTATACTACTTGTTGCTCATTGATGGTGGAGAACTAGAAAGTTTTGATGAGGCAATGCAGGTAGAATCCAGGAAACAGTGGGAGCATGGCATGAATGAGGAAATAGATTCCTTGGAAGAGAACCATACGTGGGATTTGGTTGAGTTGCTAGCCAGAAAGAAAGCACTGAAAAACAAATGGGTATACAGGTTAAAGGAAGGAGAGAATGGACAAATGAGACATAAGGCCAGGTTGGTAGTAAAGGGATTTACACAAAAACTAGGTTTGCACATACAGGAAATTACTGAGCTTAAGGTAAAATTAGCTCACACATTTGCCAAGAAGGATTTAGGAGCAGCAAAGAAAATCCTTGGCATGAGTATTAAGAGAGATAGGAAAAATCATAGTTTGATTTTGTCTCAATAGGATTATGTGAATAAGGTGTTGGAGAGGTTCAATATGTAGGATGCAAAATCGATAAGCACACCTATCGCTGGATACTTCAAGTTGTGTAAAGAATAGTGTCTTAAATCACATGATGAGGTTGAGTACATGAGTAGAGTTACATATGCTTCAGCAGTTGTGAGCTTGATGTATGCAATGGTATGTACTGAACCTGATATTGCCCAAGCAGTGGGAGTTGTCATCAAGTTTATGGCCAATCTAGGAAAGGAACACTGGAAAGCAGTTTAGTGGATTGTCAGATATCTGAGAGGGACCAGCAATAGGCATTTATGCTATGGAGGGTCAAACACTTATCTACATGGGTATGTAGATTTGGATATGGCAGGTGACTTGGATGGTAGGAGAAACACCACAGGATATGTGTTCACTGTTGGTGGAATGGTGGTTAGTTGGATTTCAAAGTTACAGAAGGTTGTTGCCTTGTCTACTACAGAGGCAGAATACATTACAGTCATAGAGGCTAGCAAGGAAATGATTTGGATGACTCGGTTCATGGAAGAGTTGGGAAAGGAGAAAGAGAGTTGTAGATTGTATAGTGATAGTCAAAGTGCAATTCATTTGGCAAAGAATTCAGCCTTTCATTCAAGAACCAAACATATACAGCTTAGGTACCACTTCAGTAGACAGGTATTGGAGGATGGACAGTTGAAGCTGGAAAAGATCCATACGGATAAGAACCCTGCTGATATGTTAACAAAGCCGGTAACAAAGGAGAAGTTGAATCTTCATTCAAATTTTGTTGGTCTTCAAGATTGAACTTGAAGAGGGAGAAACAAGATAGAGATGTTTAGAGGATGTTGCTGTACAGGTACAGGTGCAGCTATTTATCTCCAAGTGGGAGATTGTTGAGTTGTGGAGCTAAAAGCTTCACTAATGAGCTAATGTGGAGGTTTTTGGTCTTACATAGTAACCGACATCGGTTAGAACCAAACATATACAGCTTAGGTACCACTTCATTAGATAGGTATTGGAGGATGGATAGTTGAAGCTGGAAAAGATCCATACGGATAAGAACCCTACTGATATGTTAACAAAGTCGGTAACAAAGGAGAAGTTGAATCTTCATTCAACTTTTGTTGGTCTTTAAGATTGAACTTGAAGAGGGAGAAACAAGATAGAGATGTTTAGAGGATGTTGCTATACAGGTATAGGTGCAGCTATTTATCTCCAAGTGGGAGATTGTTGAGTTGTGGAGCTAAAAGCTTCACTAATGAGCTAATGTGGAGTTTGTTGGGCTTACACAGTAATCGACATCGGTCAGAAGCAATCAACATCAGTTAGGGGTCAACCGACATCAGTTAGGGGTTGATCGACATCGGTAAAATTGGTTAAAACCAACTGACATTGGTTAGGGTTTGGCTGACATCGGTCATCTTCAGACTGACATTGACTTTTGTGCATTTCCAGGTGTTTCTAGAATTAGAATTGCTATTTTTAGGAGAACAGTTAGTTTGCATGTAAAGACTAAAATTAGTCTTGAGTCTATTTTTCTAATTATTGTTTTCTTTCAATTCTATTTAAGAGACCCATGGGGTAGTATTGTAATTGGGGAACAATTCAGTAATTGAGTTGATTTTAATTGAGAGAGAGAGAGAGAGAGAGAGAGAGAGAGAGAGAGAGAGAGAGAGAGAGAGAGAGAGAGAGAGAGAGAATTACTGTACATCTAAGAGGTGTGAGGAGAGAGAGATTTATTCATTGTATTTCCTTCTGGAAGAGTTTAATATAGATTATATTGTTTCTTGTATCTCCTATTATTTGTTGTTTTTGATTTCTAGTTACTTATTACTTCTGGTTTCAATTCCGTGTTTAGTTGCTTATACAAAAGTAATCAATTGTACTCTAAGATCCTGACAACCTTCAATGGATTTAGGATGTACCCTTTTCCATCCTTATTAAAAATCATTTTGTTACCTCTCCCATCATACGACATCACCATACAAAATTTACATGCCCTCCCAAAAAATACATTCCATGTATCCATGGGTAGGGAATCACACAAAATATTATCATGATATCTACCAATATGCACTTCTACTTCACAACACTCCTTCACAATATTTCCACTTTGCTCTAATAAAATTCACTTTATATGGTCTTGGGTGTGGTGTACACATGAATTTTAGCTTGAAAACCACATTAGTAGATCTTAATTTACAATAAATTCCACTATCAAACACAACATTATAATAGTTACATTTTTTATTGCACCAAGATTTGAAAATGTGCCTCATTTGGTACCCTCCTCATTCTTATTCTTGGCCTTCAATACTTTCCTCTTTGCTAGCAAAATCTCTCCTTATTTTGTTTTTTTCATGTGTTTGGTTGATTCTATGTATTTCACTTCCACATTTACAACTTTCACACTACCTTTATTTCTTCTCTTCTCACTATCACATTGAGCACAAGGAAATTGAAAAGCACAATGCCCAATTCCTTCACATTGATAGCACAATCCATTGAACACTCTTCATCTTCCTCATCCATAGCTATTTACTCTTATTATAGAGGTAGCTCTTAATATTATTTTCTAATTTGTAACTTGAGAAGTGGTAACTCATTCTTCATTCCACTATTGATTGACTTCGTTTGGTGGTTGTTCTTTACAACTACCATAGTTTTCTCTTACTCTTGCTGCACTTTGTTTTATTCTAGACAACTTCTCTTATGATCTTAATGCATATTAGTATGCCCACTATATGTATCCTTAATAGGTCGAGTTTATCTTGAATATTCAGTCACAACCCATTGATGTATCTTTATGCCTTATTCTGATCCATATCACTATGAACAACCCATATTATAATATTTTATAACTCCTTGATGTAGTCTTTCACACTCATCTCTTTTTGCCTCAAATTTTAGAGCCTCTTCAAAAAAATTGACTAATAATACCTAGGCATAAACTTGTCCTTCAATTTTACAACCGTTCTATACCAATGTGTGATCTTGTACTTACCCCTTCTATTCCTCTATATTTGTAACTCCTTCCACCATATGATTTAATGACTTTCAACTTAGTTTGATCCACATTCACATTATTTTGGTCATCCACTTCATAAAATTTTAAATACTCCTCCATCTCATTGAGAAAATCAATCAACTTCTCTAGATTCAAAGTTCTTGAGAATATTGGAACTTTCACCTTTGCTCCTCTCCCAATATTTGAAATGGCTCCAAAGATTCTATCTTATACTTCGTCCAACCACTCAAGTGATATTCATGCACCTTCCATTTTTGACACTTCATTTTCTATATCACATACATATTCCCTTGGGATGAATCCCCTTCTTTTATCCTACCTAACAATATGTAATATTGTCTACATAACCCTCAATATCTCTATAATCTCATTTAACCTTCCTATCATATCGAAGATAATTTCTCTAGTCACCCTCACTCTTTTTTGAGGCAAGTGGAATTTTTATCAACCATAGCCTAGTGATACAATGTCTTTTTTGTAAACCTATGCAAGACACACAATCCTCTAGACAATATTTTCAACACTCAGTTATGTACCCAACCACATAATATGGAGAACACTCTATTCTCACAACACTTTGCTCATGTGTAACCATTCTTTCCTAAAGGAATACAAAATCTCTCCCAAAGTTATTTTATTGCTATGATATCAGTTGATATAGTAATTCATGATGGGTGTAATAAAGGATAGCCTTTTCCTTGTATCCTACTAGTATGCCCACACATAGAGTATGACATTGTAAAAAAACACACACTTTTATTGATCTTAATAAGTATAAAGATTACACACACTCCCTAACTCACTCTACCTAGGAATAAAACACAAGGGAGGAGTGTTATAGAGTCCCTTCTTGGACTGAACACTAATATCTACTCCTTTAAGCTTCCTCACCAACACACCTCCACTCACTTGGTTTAAATATATTCTAACTTCATTCTGCCTACAACAAGGCTTCCCTCCTATTTTTTGCCTAGTTCTTTTCCTCTTGGGAATCTCGTTCATCTTGAAATTTTTCCAATTGAACATTTAAATGATTTTTGTGCCATTACTGAGAAACTTTAACCATCATGGGTAAAATCATTGCTTATTAAAGAGTAGTGATTACATAAATGTCACAATGGTTTCAAAACCACCACCAATTCATGCCGACTTGTAGTAACTAATGGTTTTTTCATGACATAAAACATACAATGTCTTATGATGGATTTTATGTTTTTATGTTCCATAAGATAGATAAATAGTTATTTTCAATAAATTATGTGTGGAGTTTATATCAACATTTTGAATCACCACTTGTGATCCATTCTTAGGAAAAATATAAATGAAATAAAAATAGAACATAGACACATTCATAGATAAAATGGTGTCTTTAGATAGCCACTAAAATTCTAAACATTATAAAAAATGTATTCTTACAATAATTTAAAAATAAGATCAAATGTTAAAATATAAAAATATAACTCGCCTAATTTTTTTTTAAATAGAAACCACCTTGTTTAATAGATTTTTAGATTTATCTACCTATGAAATCCATATTTATTTAGATAATATTCTATATTGACTAACTAAATTCTTTATAAATATATAAACAATAGCTAAAAAACATTTGTGTGTGCCTCAACAGGAAACATTCACATGGAATTACTGAATTACAATATAGCTAATTTAAACTTATAAGTCATAAAATATAAAAATAAAAAGATAACAAGATAATAATTAGAGATGTAATATATACACTAAAATAAAAAATAATTTAAGAAAAAACTTATATCTATGTAAAGAATATAACATTCACAAATTTCTGCAAATAGAAAATTCACTTTAAACCAATGAAACATTTGAAACATAATAAATCTATATTTATTATTATTCCTATTGATTGATTAAATATACAAATTATATATGTATTACACCTATAATGTAATCAATACATATATAATTTTTATATTTAATTAATCAATAAGAACAAAAATTTAGATATTTCTTATGTTTCCAAAGTTTCTTTGATTTTAAGTGAAGATTGTTTTTAAAAATATTTGTGAATGTTTTTGATTAGTTCAGCAGGAAAAAAAGGGTCCTAAGCCCTATACAAAGCATCCCCTAGGGCAAAAAGGCCACAAATGTGCCAAAATTAGTACATTAACAATAGACTAAACAATTATAGAACTTGACCTAGTAGGTCGAACACCCTTGGCCTGAGTGCAGGTCTGATAAACATGCTT
This sequence comes from Torreya grandis, assembly GCA_037957365.1. Lineage (NCBI taxonomy): Eukaryota > Viridiplantae > Streptophyta > Pinopsida > Cupressales > Taxaceae > Torreya > Torreya grandis. The sequence continues at coordinate 2,062,095 of JARHVA010001094.1, read as the reverse complement.
AGAAAGACCTCACTTTCTCTATTGGACAATAGTCTAATAAACATCATTATCTCCATTCACAAAATTAGGAGATGAAAGAGGTGAAAGACTCACCAAATCCTCATAAAGGGGTAGAGCCTGGGGAGAGGACATAAAAGCATCAACCTTAGCAAAAAATTGTGCACCTATAACAATAGTTTGAGTCTCAATAGTAACAACAAGCAATATTCCTATGGAAGTCCTGGCAGTAACAAAAATAGTAGGGGAGACATCAAGGGATGTTCTTGTTACATTTCTAATGGTAGCATGCAAGTCTAATGGCACTACAATAGTAATAGTAGGGGAGATCTTAGCAGCAGTCTTAGCAACATCAGCAACAGGGGAGGTCCCAACAACATTCTAAGAAGCAAAAAAATAAAATAGTGGAGGTTATTTCAGTAGTCCCACCAGTAGAAGTGCCATGCAGTGGAGGAAGGGAATCCTTCTCAATATAAAAAAGAGGATCAAAAGATTTTGTGCTAGAATCATCATCATCAACATCTACGGTAAGGTGTTCTTGTAGAGCATCCTTCCACCAAGATGAAGATGAAGAAAACTTCAAGTGGGGGCATTTGGATGTCAAATGAGCTGTATTAAAGCACCTTCAATAAAGAAATGGAATACCTTCATAATCCAAGGGCTGACACCAAGAGTGATCAACAACTTGTAAAACAACCTCTACCAGGAGAGGTATAGACAAATCCAATTCCAATAAAATATGAGCATATGTGGTGTGAGAGAATAATTTTTTTGCTTAATCCACCATGATAAAGTGGCCCACCAAGTTGCCAATGCCTTTATAGCAAGATTTACACCAAAAATGAAGAGGCATATTTGGTAGGTGAATCCAAACTGGCAGTCGATTGAAAGATTCAGTGAGCAGGTTAAAGGTAGAAACCCAAGGCTTTAGCAGCAGTGCATGTTATCCCCAAAACCAAGACTGACCATCAAAAATAATATTTTGATCAGAGATTGAATCAAATACAACTACAAATAATCCCTTAGCACATGGGTAAATTTCTATTTGTGAATGTTATATTCTTTACATAGAATTTTTTTAAATTATTTTATATTTTAATATATATCTTACACCTAGAATTATTATGATGAAATATTTTTATTCTTATATTTTATGACTTATTAATTTAAACTAAGTAATTTTAAAATATTTATATAGAATTTTGTTACTCAATATAAAATAATATAGATATGGATTTCATTGGTAGATAAATCTAAAAATCTCTTAAAGAGGGTAGTTTCTATTATAGGATAATTTATTAGGAAAGTTAGATATTTCTATTTTAACATTTGATTTGATTTTTATCTTTTTATAATAGCAAAAGAATTATATCTGTTAAAATTTTAATGGTTATTTAAACACATCATTTGATAAATACATGTGGACAAGTTTTATTATTTTTACATTCATATTTTTACTAATGATGGATAATAGGGGGTGATTTTAAATGTCGACAAAAAATCTAAAATGATATATCTAAACATCATGTCAACAAAAAATCCACCCTCGCTCACTCTCTCTAAAACTACAATACAAGTAAATAATTCTACATATGCCCTTCCTGGATCGAACACTGATCTCTAATAATCTAAGATTCCTAACTGGCATAGCTCCACTCACTTGGAAGATCTATTCCAACTTTAATCTACCTACTCTAAGGCCTTCTTTCCTCTTTTAAGCCTCATAGTATGCCTATTGGGAATCCCATTAATCTTGAAAATTATCCAAATTAGCAATTAAATGGCTATGGGTCATTACTATGTGATGTAAGATATCATGGCCAAAACTATTACTTCTTGTAGAGTAGTGGAAACTTAGCCACCATTTAAATCGAGATTGTATTAACCGATGGTTTTTCTATGAGGCAAAAAATACTTTGTCTCATGACCTGAAACCACTCCTTTTCCCTTCCATAAGCTCTTTGAAGTGTGATTGAGTTCATGAAGGATGTATTTGATTATCAGACACCCATATGCTCATGCATCAGACATCAAACATCTAGGTTGATAATTTGTGAGCATAATGCTCACAAATTTGGTATAGGTGGTGAAACCACCCTTTTGATTTCAGGTGAAAATACATAGCACAACCTTCTTGATTAGATGCAACACCATATTTTTTCTATCTAATTAGATTTAAAACCATCCTAATCCATGAAACATAGTCTATGTTGTCTCATGGTAGCACCTTTGAACATTGGGTTGATCTCCTCTACCACATCCTTGCACTTCCTTCCTCTTCTCTACCATACACTTCTGAATTGATATCAACCTTGATTGCTCTATATTCCCCTCAACTACTATAAATGGGTCTTCAATCTCCTTTGTTTACGCTTTAAATAAAAGAGTGTCTCATGTTAATTTATTTAGCATCATATTCTTATCAACATGCCTCACAAGATGATTTTTGTGCTTATTCTTGTCCTTTTTTCCCTTTGATGGATTTATGATGTACCTTTTCACATCCTTATAAACACTGATGATGTTGTCTCTCCCATCAAACAACATTATCCTATCAAATATCCATGGCCTCCCCAACAATACATACCATGTATCCATGGATAGAAAATCACATAAACTCTTATCATTACATCTACCAATCTACACTTCCACTTCACAACACTCCCTCACAATATCCCCACTTCCCTCTTAATACAAATGCACTTTATATGGTCTTGGGTGTGATGCACACATGAAGTTCATATTGTAGACCACCTCAGTAGAACTCTAATTTACCATAAATTCCACCATCAACCACAACATTTCAATACTTACATTTTAGCTTGCACTATAATTTAAAAATGTGCCTTATTTTTTACTCCTCATTCTTCTTCTCAATCCTCAAGCCTTTCGTATTTTCTAATAAAAACTCACCTTGTTATATTTTTTTAATGTGCTTGGATGGTACTAAGTATTTCACTTCTGTGTGTACAACTTTCACACTGCCTTTTTTTTCCTCTTCTCGCTATCATAATGAGCATTAGGAACTCAAAACCACAATGCCCAATGCCTTCACATTGATATCAAAATCCATTGAACACTATTCCACTTCCTTGTCCACAGTTTCTTCTTCCTCTTGTAGAGGTAACTCATAATATTAATTTTTAACTTCAAACTTTAGAAGTGATAACTCCTTCATTTCACTATTAATTATCTTATTTTAATGGTTTTTCCTTATCGCTACCATATTTTCCTCTTCCTCTTGTTTCACTTTTTTGTCTTCTAGACAACTACTCTTATGCTCTTAAATAACATTGGTATGCTTCTCCCACTATATGCAACCTTACTGTTTGAGTTCATCTTGAATATCCACTCACAACCCATTAATGTGTTTTTCTACCTTAACGTGATCCATCTCACAATGACCAATCTAGATTGTAATCTTGTATAACTTTTCCATGTAGTCCTTCAAACTCAACTCCTTTTGACTCAAATTTTGGATCCTCTTCAACAAATTTGATTGACTAATAATATTTAGGTATAAAATCATCCTTCAAGTTTACAAGCATCATATCCCAATGTGTGATCTTATGCTTACCCATTCTATTCTTCTATGTTTTCCACCAAATGGATGGATGACCTTTAAACTTAGTCTAAACCACATTCACATTCCTTTGGCCATCCACTTCATGAAATTTCAAATACTCCTCCATCTCATTGACAAAATCAATCAACTCCTTTGGATTCAAAATATTTAAAATTTTTGGAACCTTCATCTATAATCCTCTCCTTGTATTTGAAATGGTTGTAAAAATCCTATCTTATCCTTCATCCAACAACTCAATAACTAATCATGCATCTCCCATTGTTAACTCTTCATTTTATACATCAATCACATATTCTCTTGGGGTGAATGCCCTTCTTATATCCTCCTCAACATCAAATGTTCTTGTCTACATAACCTTCAACATCTTTGTAATCTCATCCAACCTTCCTATAATATCTACATTCATTGCTTTAGTTGCTCTCAGTATTCTTTGAGGCGAATGGACTTTTTTTTAAACTATAACATATTATTGTAATGTCTTTTTTTCAAACCTATGTAGGACACACACTCCTCTAGACAATACTTTCAACACTCAATTCTATACCAACCCACATAATATGGAGAACAATCTCTTCTCAAAACATGTCACATACCAATTCTTTTCTAATGGAAGGCAAACACTCTCCCAAAATTATTGCCTTAATCTAATACCAATTGATGTAGCCAAGCATAGTGGGTAAAATAAATTATAGCCTCTTACTTGTATCCTACCACAATGCCCACACATAGGATATGAGATTGCAAAAAAATCACATAATTTTATTGATCTTGATAAGTATAAATATTACACACAGACCCTCACTCACTCTCCCTAGGAATAAAACATAAGGGAGGAATGCAATAGAGTCCCTTCATAAACCAAACACTAATCTCTACTCATCTAAGATTCCTCACCAACACACCTTCAGTCACTTGGTTCAAATCTCTTCCAAATTTAATCTTCCTACTAAAAGGCCTTTCCTCTTCTTTTATGTCTCATACTATGCCTCTTGGGAATCCTGTTCATATTTAAAATGCTCCAAATGAATACTTGAATGTTTTTAGGCCATCAATGAGAAAATTTAATCATCATGGATGAAATTGTTGTTTCTTACAGAGCAATAATTACATAAACACCACAGTGGTTTCAAAATCGACACTAGTTGATGTAGGCTTGTAGTAACTAAATGTTTTGTCATGAGACAAAACACACAATTTCTTATGATGGATTTGATGTTTTCATAGTCCATAAGATCCCAAAAAAAAAATTGGATAAATTATGTGTGAATTTTGTATCTATGTTTTGAATCACCACCTATGATCCATTATCAATAAAAATAAAAATGCAAGAACAACAAAACATGGCCATATTTATATATCAAACAGTGTCTAAAGATAGCCATTAAAATTCTAGATGTTATAAAAAGTTTGTTCTTAGAAAATGTTAGAGTAGGTTATTTAACTTAGCTCATGTTCACCTAGGTATTTATTTATTTATTCCCACACACTTATGTGCGGATATTTTATTTATCTTATTTAAGATATTATGAGATATTACATATTTATCTCTTATATATTATGGGGATACTTTCTAGTTATTTCTATCCTTTAGGAATAGTTATCTCTTAGTCCTAGGTTTGATCTCTAACTTGATCTCTTAGTTATGATTGATTACTTAGCTTGATCTCTTAGTTATAATTGATCTTCCCTGCATATATATGCAAGGCCCATTCATTATATTTGTATATGAAGCTTTGGAGATATAGAAGATTTATTATTGTATGATTTATTTTTGTATAATAGATTGAGATATTATTTGAGCAATGCATCAATGGCTTTTATCATGGTAATGGTTTATATATTTAACCTTAGGTGAGAGTTTTCTAAACTCTTTCATGATTTTAGATCGGTTTCCAACAACTATTATTCATATCCTTAGATTCTCCTTATTTAACATATGGTATTCTCTTGCCTTACTAAGTATGCTCTTGTCTTACATCATCTTTGGATGATCTTGAGAATCAGAAAGGTGTGCAAAAAATTCTAGTTTTTGGAGTTTTTTTTGTATTTTCTATTATAGGTAAATTTTAGAGATTTTAATATTGAATCAAATCTCACCAATGTATCCATATTATCTGACAAAGATATAATCACCTCCAATTTCATTCTAGTTGGATATCAAAGACAAGATTTACAAGTTTTTTACAAATCTATTTTTGAGTAAAAATGATTGTTCTTTTTCCGATCATGAGAAAATTCTAAGCAATCACTTTTTAAGTTTTCTAAGTTTTACATGCCTTGTTTTCTACTTTCTAGAATATTTTTTAATTTTGAATTTTATTAATAATTGTAAAAGTTATCATAGCTTTAATGAGCAATACTATTCTTAAAATATATGACTTTTCTTTATTTAATTGTGAGAAAATTATAAATTATCACTCAAAACAATTTTTGATTTTTGTGCACATTATTTTCATATTTACAAACAATTTGAAATTTTGAATTTCATTAAGAATTGAAAAATTTACCATAGTTTTATTGAGCAGTACTGTTCACAAAAAAAAATCCCTATGGAGAGATTTTTTAAAGGGACTTTTTAAATTATTTTTTATAAAACAATATCTTTAGATGATTTTTTTATTGTTTTTATTAAAAATAATATTTTTTATTTACGAGACATAATGAGATATTAGATTTATTTATTTCTTGGTCACGTACCTTTTTTTTATCTTGTTTGTTGAAGACTGAAGGGTGAGGCTTGGTTTGCCAGGTGGCCAAACTCTTGTTAGGGATTAAGTTTTACATTAGCAATTACATTTGATATTTACCAAAATTTAAATAGTAATTGGTTAGTTAGTATTTGATAATAGTTAGTTATAATAATATTTTTATAAATAATATTAAAATAATTAGTTTGTTGTATATATTATTGGTAACAATAATATAATACCTACGAACTATTATAGGATATTTGAAGGTTTTTTAGGAGAGATTTTGTAGGGATATAGAAACTCTTATTATAGGAAATATTATCCTATATATTTGTATTATGTTCAAATGAATTTAATAGAGCAGATTATTATTATTGATGTGATTAAATTATTTCCTATGTTTTCTATGTTCTATGACTTCAATTACTTCATTGCATGTGTTAAATTATTTGTATTGGCTCTTTAAATACCTAAAAACCCAATCACAATCAAACAAACTTTCTCCTTCATTGATTTCACTATCTTGATTGCACTCCATCATGGATTTATTTTCAACTGAGTCCAATGTTCCGTTGTATGTTATCTCACATTTTAATGTTGTGTTTTTTTTCACCCACTCTTATGAAAACAATTTCATCCACCATTCTTATTGATTTGGAATAGATTTTAAATCACTTGTGGTGGCACCATAATTATTTATGAGGATTTTACTAGCATTGTTCCTCCATTGTTTAGATCCCCTCACAAAAACACTTTATTATACTCGTGATTATTTATTTGTATACTTATAGACACATTTTTGGTAGAGCTCAATGTCTTACATTGTTTGAGTATATTTTTTATGCCACTGGTATTTTTGACCCACATTGCTCCCTTATTTTTGGAGTAAATCTCATGATTTTTGATTACTTCTTCGACAGGTTGATAGTGTCCTTGTTTGGAGCTATTTTAGTGTATATAATGTCTTTTTTGTTTTCATTTAGTATTTTTTTATATGAGATATATTGTACTTGCACTAAATTATAAAGTGCCATAGGTGGTTTGATTTATAGCTTAGTATACCTCCATGTGTGTGTACCTTAGTTTGTGCACCCTTTATTATTTTAGTTGTCAGTCTCTCCCATCACCACTAGGGTCATCTTATTGAGAGATTATATATATATATATATATATGTATATATATATATATATATATATATATATGTATTAGATTTCTCCTTTGTACATGGGTATCTTATTCAAGAACTTTGTTTACTAAAACCTATATGAAGATTGTTAAGTCTCAATGGCATTCTTGGTGACTTTTTGTGTAGTGACATTAGTGTGGCATACCCACCAGTATTTTTACTCACTTCTCACAATTTTTACTCCACTTTTTTAGAGACTTTCATTTCCATCTTCTCCCAGTTTATCATTGAGGGAGGGTGTTCAAACAATGCTTCCTTGGGTTCACCATTCTACCCATTAATATAAAGTGTAGTGTTCATATTCATCACCATTCCTACTTCGACTTGGTAGTTACATTGACTCGACATTCATATATTTCAACAAGATGGATTGGCATCTATAGGGACACTTGTCTTCATACTGCATCATTTTTTTGTCTCAGTACCTCATTAGGTCTTGTTGTTGGAACCTATTTCCTTCCTTCATTTCTCTTTTTAGAGGGGAGTTTTATTTTCCTATAGATTGTCTCCCTTTATCCACTTTATGAGAGATAGATTCATGGATATATTGTACATGAGTACCTGATTAGGTCTTATTATCAGGACTCATACTATGGATATGCCACTCTATTTTTATCCCCTAACATCAATTGATGGAGGGTGTTAGAATATGTTATTTACCTTAGCACATGTTCACCTAGGTATTTATTTATTTTCACCCATTTATGTGTGGATATTTCATTTATCTTATTTAGGATATTATGAGATATTACATATTCATCTCTTAGATATTATGGAGATAATTTATATTTGTTTCTATCTTTTAGGGATAGTTATCTCTTAGTCATTGTTTTGATCTCTTAATTATGATTGTTTTCTAACTTGATCTTTTAGTTATGATTGATCACTTAGCTTAATTTATTAGTTAGGATTGATCTTCTTTGCTTATATATGTAAGGACCATTAAATGTATTTGGATATGAAGCTTTGTAGATATAGAATATTTATTATTGTATGATCTATTTTGTATAATAGATAGATATTATTTGATCATAGGTGAGATTTTACTATGTATACAATAGACTAAAGATCGTACAACAACATTCAATAGACTTTATAGACATTAATTGATCTGGGATATTATTTTATGCCTAGACATTTTAAAGATCATACAATAATGAGACACATACAATGATTGGTTTTCAAAATGCAGCTTTGGTAGCCTACTATACATGCCCTAGTATGAAATAGACATTGGATTACTCAAATCATTAATGCCTTCCTATGACCCTAGTGAGAAGATATTCACCATGAATGTGGAATCTAGAATGATTTTCTTTGGTACCTCACTAGAAGAGATTGACAATCTGATAGGGCTTTTGTTTCACAATGCAAACCCTATGACTCCAAAATTAATGCTAATAGATGATGATAAGATATATTTGGAGTCACTTTTCAGTTTAAAGATCAGTTGAACGGTTATCTAATTCTAATTTTTTAATACTCAAAATTCAAATTTTGATATGTAAATTCCATTTTAATATTGAAAATTCAAGTTTTCATTCCTCATTTTTCTCTTTCATTTCAAATAATCAAAAGAGGGGCCTCCATGTGGAAGATGTTTGTGACCCTTTTTTAAAGCTTTGGTTTAATTTTTACTCACAAGAATAGTATTGTAGGGAAAACCATCAAATATTACCTATTTGGAAGTGGTTTACATTCTTCGTACTCTTTTTAATTTGAGATATGACTATTGCACTTTTATTTCCTCTAGGATAAGGATTGAAATAAATTATGCTTGTACCAATCCTAGTTCCATAGTTTCTTTTTTAAATTTTATTCTATAATTGTACTATGAGGCCTTATATGACCTCTAAAAAATATTGATTCCAATTGTGCTTCATCCAAAGATGAAAACAAATGCTTTATCAATGGATGAATACGAGGTTAGTTTATTTGTTTATTTATTGAACTAAGGTTTAATGTTTGTTTATTTATTAAATTGTTACCAAATTAAGGATTAATATATGTTTGAACTTTGTTTATTGTAGGTAAGATTTCATACCTTTATGTTACAAAAATAATCTTACTCAAAAGGACAACATGCTGTTGAAGGATTTGCAGATTCTGAGTTTGCCAAATCATCCTTGTAATCATTTCAAATTTTGAAATGTCTAAGAGCTTCTTCTTCATCATCTCTACATGTAGGTTTACTATTTAAAAATTTCAAATGATATTTTAACTTTCAAGTTCATGATTTTATTTATTTATTTTATTGTTGTAGTTGACTCGATTTTAGTTGAGGTTGTCATGAAACAACAACCAATGCAACAAACCTCAACATTTAATGTGCCTTATAGACCTTTTATGAAAGGTATTTTGTATTGCATGATTTGGTTTTTGATTATAGTTTTTTATGACTAAAAGTTTGTGTAATGTATCTTCTCAAACCACCCTTTTCACTTGTAATATGATGCATAGATTCAAGGAGATACTATCTTCAAATACAACTACTAAACCTTTAATTTCTAATTAGCATATAGTTTTGTTTTAAAATTTACCATTTTTTTAAAATAATTTACGTTTTGTAGGGCACCCTCAATCTCTGAGGAAAAGTATGTCACCACCTCCACCCCCAAATATAGTTCTCTCAAAGGGTAATACTCTTCCATTACCACAAGCATCAACACCTAGTAGAGGAACACTATAATTATCATCTTATAAATTCCCCACTTTCTCTATCAGAGATATATCAAGTGCATATGGATTAACTTGTTTGAAATAAATTGATCTTGATGAAGAATATTTAGGGATTAAAATTGGAAAATTTGGTGGATCTAATTTCAATCCAATTAATTTTATCCAAGGAGCAGATGCTCATGTGACTACTTAGGAGGAACCTTGTACCTCTTCACCCCCACCCCACCAATGAATGTTGTCTTGTCTGATGATGTCGTTACATATTTTATATTAAACAATTTGTTATCAAAAAGTATTATTTAAATTTTTAAGGAGGGAGTTATAGATGAGTTTAAAAATTTATTAGTTTGGGAGTTTTTGGTGAAGGCATTGATTAAAGAAATAAATGTCTGTTATCACAACCACTCTTAGTGAGAAAATTTATTTTCATTTTTGTAATATGAACCAAAAAAGATTGATGATTTATTTGGTCAAGCTAAATCTGGGTCAATTACTATTTCTAATAGTTACAATGATAATGTGTTGAGTACTATACATAACAGGTTGGATAATTTGAATGTAGAAGCCCAGACATATTTTAATAAATGGGTGAAAGACATCAACCTTATTCTGATTGCAAATGTTGAGAAGTAAAAATCTTTGGTAATGCATCTTAATTTAAATAAAATTTCATGTCATACTATTTTTTGTCTGAATCTGATTTTATTTCATTTTAAATTGTAGGAAAAAATGAGAATTTGGAAAAAGAAGTTGACGTCCTCAATGTGCATTTAAAAAATGCATGGAAAAGTTTATATTCTACCATTCAATTCAATGAGAAGCTTGTTCTATTAAATAAATAGAACAACACACTCTAAAAAATCATTAAGGAGTAAGGATGAGATTATAATGTCTTATTTAAGTAGAAGATAGATGTCGATCCAAGTCTACTTTCTATAGGAAATGAAGCAAAAGAAGAAAATGAAAATCTTACTCATATTAATTCTTCGATGGAGGATCTTGAAAGGGCAAAGATAATGAAGGATGACATAGAGGAATTGGAGGTAGGGATTAGTAAGGATTAAGGTAGAAATGTGAATGTTTTGGTTGAGAAGTGAAACCCCAAAAAATTGTTAATTTCTGATGTTTTAAACTCTCTAATATTTGAAAATAATGTTATGTTTTAAAAAAATATTTTAAATATCAGTTTGAAGTTTGGATTTTCAATGATCAATTTGCTAAGTTTTAATTAGTTGATGTGCCACATGGATTGCAATTTTTTTTTTATGGATTTGGTGTTAGGCTTGAGCATGAATTATAATTTGAATTGTATGATATTGTAAAGTCACTATTATTAAATATGAGTTTATTCAGTTAATATAGCTCAAACAAAATACTAATGTGCACTGTAATTATTTTTTGTGATGGATTTGGGGCTAGGCTAGTGCATGTATTTGAATTTGAATTTTATGATGTTGTAAAGTCACTATTATTAAATATGAGTTTATTTAGTTCATATAGTTTTAAAAAAATAGTTATGTGGACTGCATTTTTTTTTATGAGGATTTTGAGCTAGGCTTGTGTATGAATATGAGTTTATTTAGTTGATGTAGTTAAAAAAAAATAGCGATGTGGATTGCATTTGTTTTTTGTAATGGATTTGAAGCTAGGATTAAGTATGAATATGAGTTTATTCAATTGATGTAGTTAAAATAAAATAGTGATGTGGACTGCATTTGTTTTTTATGATGGATTTGAAGCTAGGCTTGAGTATGAATATGAGTTTATTCAGTCGATGTAGTTCAAACAAAATAATTATGTGGACTACATTTTTTTATGGATTTGGAGCTAGTTTGAGTATGAATTTGATTTTGAATTTTATGATGTTGTAAAGTCATTATTATTAAATATGAGTTTATTCATTTGATGTAGTTCAAACAAAATATTGAAATCAATTATGGACTACATATGTTTTTTCCTTTGGATTTGGACTGAGCATGAATTTGAATTTGATGAGCTTTCATCTTGTTCAATTATTATCTTTATTTTAGATTAAGTTTTTTTTATTTTAAATCTAGTCATGTTGTTCAATAGACTTGTCATGTTCTATCACCATCGTATTTGATTTGAAATTCATATTTTTATGCTAAAAATTAAAACTCTTAATATGGTGCTACAATATCAAATTATAGTTATGTCAAATGACACTACAATTAAAATCAATTAATTAAAAGGGAAAGTTGCATGATGAATGGAATGAATATTTAAAATTATAATACTATCCATAATTAATGAATTTATTATTTGGAACATTTTAAAATATAAAAAATTATATGAAATTGGAATTCATAATATGATAATTTATATAAATATAAAACTAATATTTTGGTAGTTGAAATAATCTTATGCAACCTTGCTCATCACCAGTGACATTTGCATCTACCATATGAGTTTCATATTTAGTGTCATTATTTACATCCTCTCTATTTGCCATTGTATTAATGACTTCTCTTATTTTGGTTAGAGAACTCCATTTTTCCAAATATATTTCATAAGGAAACATGTCCACAACATAATGTGAAACATACAATCTCAAACAAGTTTCTAAATTTTTATCAAATCTATTTCAAAGTTTTGACTTAATAAAAGATAATGAACTGAATACTCTTTCATCATCCACTAAAATTAGAATAATTATTTGAAAAAGATATAATAAAAAATATTCACTTAGAATTTTCTGTAGTATACTACTAGGATAAAGTTTTTTCCATAGTTGTGTAATTTTCCCATTTTTTTTCTGGTTTGCTTAGAAGGTAATATTATTCAAACATTGTAATTCTAAAATGAGTTGACTAGGATGTCTGTAAATCCTTTCCTAAAATACCTTTTATTTCAAATCTATTTACCTCTATAGATTTACCAAAATGTTTTACAAGACAACCCATGTGTTTGTGAAATAAATTACTAATCAACTTTTGATTGTTATTATTGTTATAAAAAATGGGATTCACAACTGCCATGGCCTCCAACAAATCATCCTTTTGAAAATGATCTCTGACTGATCTCCAAAGATAAGTTTTGTGAAATTATACATAGTTTCATTTGGGTTTTAGATAGAATAATATCATACATAATATGTGTTATAGCCATTTCTTCAGATTCAGCTCCCACAAGATCAGGGCTTCTGTAGAAAGTGTACATTGGTATATCCTTACCATTAACAATGACACAAATATGATCATTGATATTTAATTTCAGATAGCTATTATGGTTCCTTAAATCCATTAAACATTTCTAACTACTAAAAATAGGTCCTTAAAACTTTTCATTCGAAGTGCATATTATATCTAGAGATTGACATACTCATTTTCTCAACTGTATGAAGTCAACAATATAAATGGATCTCTCATGAGCATGTTTCATTAAAAAATTCATTTCCTTTAGTATTGATATAATTCCACATAATATTAGTAGTGTTTCCAAATATGTTAAATGATACAACAAATGTTTTGCCTTGTCAATTTCTCTACAATATTTATACATAAAACCTAGAAATGATGGATATTCTTCAAAAATTTGGCATGTGGGTTCATACATAGAAATCCATCTTATATCAACATATTTCAGCAATTTCTTACCATCAGTCACTCTTACAAATTTTTTTTATAACTCTAAAAATATTTTTGGATTGCTTGACATATAAGTTTTTAGGTCACAAATGAGCTCCTCCACTTTTGCTACATTAGTAAATTTGCTAACTATTTTGTATATGAGATTCATCTGAAGAGCCATGCAATGAATTGGAATCAGATACAAGGAAACTATTATTTTTAGTCAAACACACAAACCATTTATATGTCCTTGCATAACTGATGCACCATTAGACTTAACAAACACCAAATTTGTAGTTATTGCATAATTATCCATCCTAGATTTATCTTTTAAATTAGATACAACCAATTTGTGAAGATTTTCTGAATTATAATTTTCTACTATTTTATGAACTACTAGTAGATGAGGTTGCCTTGAATAGTTCTCAAAAGTATAAACGTGCATGTAAACCCGAGAGGTGTTGTCAATTGTTGTGACCTCATTAATGGATAGTGAGATGAATAATGAATTTTGAACTTTTTGTGTCAAATCTTCCTTCTCAACTATTGCTAGACATTTTTCCATTTTTCAAGAACTACTATCTTACCAATGTGATTTTGGAATATCCAAAAATCCATCATGTTGAAATAAAATCTTATAATCTAAAAAAATAGAAATAAGTCTACCTTTTTTTAGAACGTGGTATATAGTAGAGAACTATATATATTTAGCCTTTAGATGAGATTGCATAAATTTTCCAAAATTTTATTTGATTATTCCCCTTTTCTTAACAAGATGTTTTTAACATTTCTTATCATTTTCATACTCATGTGCATATCTTACATGCATGCATTCTTATGCATTTTTCCACCTGTGTGTTTTTATTATCGGTCTAAGTGCTTCACTATCACATATACTTTTTCACAATGTTTCTCAATCGTGTACAAATTCAATTGAATTATATGTTCCTTTCTTAATTTACACCTACATATTGTACATCTACATTATGTTGGAGTATCATCAACATTTTTAGGCTCTACAGGTTATATGAAGGGAAATTTCATTACCTGGTCCACCTTAAAGGACCTTCCAATTTCCCATCTACTTCTCTTCCTTCGCAAAGTTTTTTGAGTGGAGTTTTTAGTTAAACTTTATATTAGGTGAGAACCATAAATCTCTTCTGCCACTTGATCATCATGATCATTATCATAAAAAAAAAAATGAGCATCTTTGAGTGGTGGCATGTCATCATCAAAATAATCTTCAAGGGGTGACATGTTATTCTGGTTAATTCTTTTTTGTGAGATATCAGTGGATATTTATGCATGTAAAAGTGTTTTAATATTATTGAATATTTAAATTCAAATTCATGACAAAATCAAAAAATAATAAATAGCTATATTTTGAGTGCATTGTGATTGTGTGGGCATTTGATTGGCTCTTTAAAATAAGATAATATGCTTTGATTTTCCTGATAATTGGCTTATATTTTTACCATTTCCACTAGATACCATGATGATCAAGGATGCAACACTTTAGTTCTATTGTATTATTCTATCATCCAGTCATAGAGTAGATACTATAGTTTGGTTATACCATTTGGTGGTAGCACCATTCTATTTTTTTGGTTCTCTCATACGGTCACAGAGTAGATGCCACCATTTGACACTTTCATTCAATACCCTCATTTGATATTGTTATTTGGCACTTCCATTCAACACTATCATAAGATATTATCATTTGACACTATCATTTGGTTCCTTTTTTTAGCACTGTTGATGTTCAGTATCACTGTCTGGTTCATCTATTTGAGTGCTACCATTCAATGTTGTGGATTGTATAATCCTATTCAGTGTTACTGTTTAGCTACGGTCCTCCTATTATATGACCTAATTAGTTTTGGTTTTATTTTTTACCTTATTTGATATCAGGGGGTAGTTATCAAAAGTATATTTTGATATTAGGGGCTGATTTTACTATATATGTGGCAAATTAAAGTGTAATCTAAGATATTATTATAAATCATTGGCAAACCAACCCCCAAAATAATTTATATTCATAAATTTTTGATGATTTAGACCCATCTTTCGACCCAAAAAAATTACCAAAACAAAATTCAAAAATTGAAATATTCATGAATTAACAAATATTCATTGCTAAAATTTACCATGTTTTCAATCTACAAACTAGATGTTATTTACTAGGTTTAACAAATCTAGGTGGTTGCTGCATGTAAATTTCTTCCTTTAAGTCACCATATAAGAAAGCACTTTTTACATCTATTTGATAAATTATCCATCCAAATTTTGTAGCTAAAGAAACTATTGTACAAATGGATGCCATCTTAGAAATAAGAGAAAAAGTTTTGGCAAATTCAATACCTTATTTTTGTGAGAATCCTTTGGCCACCAACCTTGCTTTGTTCTTCTCCACATCTCTATCTAATCTAAACTTTATCTTTTATGCCCATTTTCAACCAACTAAGTTTTTCCCTTTTAGAAGAACCCACAACTCCCAAGTGTCATTTTTCATTAGAGAATCATATTCATCTTGCATAGTTGCATCCCATTTGGGTTTTGCTTTTGCTTCCTCATATGTGCTTAGATTATCTATCTACATCACTCTAATCATAAGATCATAGTTAGAAAAAAAAAATCTTAGGGCCTTCTTGATATATTTATTCAATACTCCTTATCTTTCTCATGTTACTTTCATCACTTTCACTTGATGCTTCCATTTGATTTTGAGTTCCTCCTACAGATGATGACAAATCTTCATTTGAATCATTAGTATCAATAGGATCATTATACTTGATTAGAATTGGAAGGGAAGATGGTTTAGGAATATCATCATTTTCAATATCTTCATCAAACCACACATTTATTTTGATATAATTTCCTCTATTTCAAGATTACACAGTCTATAAGATTTTGATTCCTCACTATATCCAATCATCATGAATTTTTCAATTTTTTTTTTATCTACTTCCATTTTTTATCAGGAATGTGAGCATAAGCATTGAAATCAAAAACTCAAAAGTGAGAGACAATAGGTTTTTTACCACTCCAGGCCTATTCAGGGGTTTTATTCATTGCTACTTTAGTGGGAGTCCTATTTAGAATATATGAAGCTATGTGAATTGCTTCAATGCAATATTTAGTATCATTTTTTCTAGAATGTAACATGCATCTAGCCATTTCCATTAAAGTTATATTATTTATCTCAGCAACCCCATTCTGTTGAGGTGTGTAGGAAACTATAAACTTTTTCTTTATACTATTTTATTTAAAAAAGTTTAAGAAGGAATTATTAATGTATTATGTGCCCCTATCTATTCTTATTATCTTTAAATGTCTTCCACTTTGTTTTTTATCTAGGGCCTTGAATTCTTTGAAATTAAAAAACACTCTTCTTTTTTAGGAAGTATATCTAAATTATTCTACTACAATCATCTATAAAATTAATAACATAACTTGATCCATCGAGTGATGGTGTCTCAAATGGCCTCATTAGACCACTATGAACTAGATGCAATGGAACTTTGGCTCTCCATTATTTTCCGTGAGAAAATATTTCCACATGCTACTTTCTCATAACACACCCTTCACAATTTTTTTGATTTTGGGAAATACTTGGGAGTCCATAAACCATGTTCAAATTTTTAATAATCCCATCCATTCATGCCATAACCTGTTCATATCAATATATTTTGCAATGCTACATACATGAGTATCAACACATTTTAAAGTAAATTCTTGAAACTTGTATAATCCATTCTCAACCTTACCAATTGCTATGACTCTAAATTTGTCATTTATATCTTTGATTAAACACTCATCATTGTATAATTCTATATTATATCCTTGATTTGCAATTTTAGAAATAGATAAAATATTATTTTTTAAATCTAGAACTAGCTTTACATTTTTTTAATATACCATTGTCAACTCAAACATTACCAGTTCTTTTAACTTCTAATACACTATTGTTTCCTAGGCATATTTTTATTTAGATTTATACTGCTTAGTGACTCAAATTTATCTTCATTATGAGATATATGTTGTGTAGCACCATAATCAATGACCCAATCATCCTTATAAGAAATATTTGATTTGAGAGCCACACATAGAGTGTCACTTTTAGAGTCAACCATATTTAAATATTTTCTTGACTTCCCTTTTAAATCATTTAGTTTATTATAACATTTATTTCATGATGGAATAATCTACCACAATAGTTGCATTTGATTTTGAGCCTTTATTTGTGATAATTTTGACCCTTATATGAATCATACATGGTGTCTTGCCTCCAATACTTCTCTCTTGACTTGTCATTAAATCTCTTGTAACTAGGTTTTCCCTTCATCACAAAATCTAGAGAATCATCATTTGAAATCTCTTTTTCCTTAGCTAACTGCTTTTCTTCCTATATAAGATTAGCACATAACTCTTCAGATGTCATGGTAGTTAGATTATTAGTAGTATCTAAACCCCTTATAAATGGTTGATATGAACTAGGTAGAATTTGTATTATTATTTGAAAAAATGTTTATCATTTATGTATTTACCAAGAGAAGAAATCTCATTCTTCTTTTCCTTTATTTTTGTTAGGTGAGGCACTAACTCTTTTGATTTTGATAATCTCATATTATACAATTCTATAGTAAGGGTCAAAATCTATACATCACCTAAATTTTCATATATTTTCTTTAAAATACTCCATACCTTGACACTACTTCATTCATTTCAAAATTCTAGAAAGACTTCATCAAAATGTGTAAGTTTCATCCATGTCGTTGCCATCTTATCTCACTTGTCCCAACTATCTTGATCCTTATCAGCAACTGTAGGCCTTTTATCAACATCAACAACAAAATCATAGCAGTTCTTAAGGGCTAGAAACATCTCCAACCATGAAATCCAATCATAATATTTTTTTCCATTTAATTTAATTTTTGTCAATGGATTTCTCATAGTTTCCATTATTAATAAATCTCCTTGAAATAGATGAAAATCAATTATCAAAAAGACTTCCTTAGGATTTCAATAATTCCCTTCTTAAAATGATATTTTTTTTCAAAAAAATTAAAATAACACACTTCAAAAATTTACAAGCCTCAATCCCTACTTTTAAAAAGCATTCCCATAAACACTTAAACACTAGATTAAGACAACCCAATATTCTCTTGCCCAATATTACTCAAGAACACTTCTCATGGCATAAAACATGTGAAAGATTTATTTTCCCTTCCAATAAAGATATGCCCCTTTTAAAAAAATGGTCTCATACAACACTTAAATATTCAAAGACCCTTATTTGACTCTTTCATCACTTTAAACAAGCCCACATTAAAAATTACCATATGTATTCTATTTGTGAGAAAAATGGTAGAGTGAGAAAGACACTTCACAAAATGAATGTTAAATTAAATAAAATATGATTTGGGAATTTTTACCTTGAATGATCACTTAACAACACTAAACCAAATGTTATCTTCTTTAGCAACTTTGTGAAATGTACCTTGCCATGTAAAATTTCAACTCCTCTTTTCTGATAAACACACTAATACGAGCTATTGATTAGTCTCCACATTATGCTTTAGTAGCTTCCTGGGACTTGGGATTCAAACTGAAACAAAAAATATAGTAGTTTATTTTGGGATATGATAGAATGCAACTAGAATAGGGGGATTAAGTAGATTTGAGAAAACTAGGCTCTGATGCCATGCTAGAAACATAGACAATATTAAAATGCTCACATTTATTAACACATTAAATAATGAAAAATATACATGAAAGAATATGAATGAGTTGGATTAAGTTGAGAGAGGGGTGGATATCCTATTTATAGAAGAGTATAGAAGCATAAAAGAGGCTGAGAAAATTATAGATAGGAATGATTTAAAAAATAAATTACTCTATAATATGGAAGAGTCTAGAAGAAGTGGATGGTCCTAGATGAACAGGGTTGAATAATCTAGAGAGACAGGTAAAGGACAAAAATTGTCATATGTAGAATAAAAATTACTCCAATAGTCATGTTTCTAAACTTATATAGAAAATCTAAGATGAATGATGATGTTTGTGTGTTCTCCCATAAGGGAGAAATGCTACATGGTGCATTCTCTAAGTGTAGGGTGGCAAACACATGATTCGATTATCTTAGAAAGAAATAAACTCATTTTTTAATCAATTAGATGGAAAGATACGTTATGAGATGAAAACTTGATGATTGGAAAATATGGGAGAGACATTTAGAGCATGATTGAATTTATTGGCATCCTTATGTAGGCATAAATGTAAAGCAAATTTTCATGGAGGTCCTTGAAATCTACATCTATGGGAGGTTTTTAAATTTGGATTCTCTCTAGGAAAAATGGATTTATTTATAAAATATGCTAATTAAAAATTTCTATATATTGGTGTTAATGTTGACATGTTAGCTCTCTTTGTGTGTACTGGGAGAGGACATGTGTAATTTATAAAGTGATAGTTGTCATAGTGTTGAACATAATATTGATTTTTGATGTAATATGAGATGCATGCCTTGGACTAAAAATATTGATATCTAAAAGGAAATAAGTGAATTGGTTCCCTCCCCACATTGCCATGCATTAAGAGTGCCATGTGAACTAGATCTATCATACAAAGAAACAAATAGTCCTTAAAAGGACTATTTTAGATAATTTGGACTTATGTCCCCAAATTGGACAGGTGATAATCTTTGAAAATGAATGGTTTTTAGGTTCTACACAAGTTGCACTTGGAGAGTATGGTAATAATTAGGATTTATTCCCAATTTATTAAATTGGAAAGAGTTGAAAATTATAAAATTGTAAATAATGTAGGTGTATTATTGATATTTTTTTTTTAATTTGGACTATAGATAAGTCAAAACTATCTAAAATAGTCCATTGAAGTAGGAGAGAGAACATCTAATAGAGAAATTATTTTTAAGAAATATTATGGAGTTGATGATGATGTCCACTCAATCAGCATAAACATCTCATCACCCAATGCAAGAAAACAATCATATCTGACTGATGAACCACTAGCATGACCCAAAAAATTAAGAAAGCTAAACTAGCTCTATTATCCCTCTACTTCTTATTTTGATGATTTAAATATGTGCACTACATTTGGAGATAAGTCTGGTGGCTTTGACACATTAAGAACTTTGAACATGTAATGTGTCTTGATTTTTTGATAGTCAAAACCCCTTTGCCTGATGAATTCTTAAATAACAGTATATCTGATTCCATCAACTCCAATAAGTAAATTGTACTGGGTAGGTTCCTCATTTTTGCTCCAAATGTCATAGTGTGGGTATCAAAGCCTTCCCAAACACAATGCTTCTAAAAATAAATATGTCAAAGACATAGAAGCCTATTCACTAGAACCTTAAGATGTAAAGAGTCCACATTATTACTTAGATAATCATCATTGTGGTATAAATAGGGAGATACTGTAATCTATCATGTTTAAAATTTGACTTAGGGAGATACTGTAATCTATCTATTCCTCAACTCAGAGATAAGAATACTAGTTAGTACTCTTTGATTTATTAGGAGAGATGGTTTTTTGATATTTCACTTCAAGGCAATTCTTTTGGAGCCAATAAGCACTACCAAATGAGAGGTAGGGACACCTTTTTCCTACATCGCTTCCCATAGATTACCTACATGAGTGATTGCATCATAACCTCTAGCACTTAAGCCCACACAATACTGCCTTCTCTTATACTTGCAATAAATGCCAATAAAATCCCTCTCTTTAGACTAAAAAATTCTATGTTTTATACTCAAGATCATTAGATACAAAATATCATACACTTAAAAATATATTAAATATAATAATGACCATATAGACATGAGACAAAAAGACCAATATGTAGTGGCCGCTTCTAAAAAGCCATGCGAAAGCCAAGGAAGTCCTAAATAATGATATTCATTTTGCTCAATAATATGGATATTATTATATTATATCATCTTTATTTCCCTCAATATTGACCCTATGGAGTATCTTGATTTTTTTCAGTAATACCATTACCTAAAATCTTAGTTGTGTTCCTTGTTAATTCTTGTCAGTGACAGATTAAATAATCGTAATTCATTCCATAAAATAGCCTCTTTTATCCTTACCATCCTTAGGTGGTAAGGAAGCACATCAATACTTGATTTACATATTTACTATTTAGTAATTATTAGTCCAGGTAGTCAAAGAGGAGCATTTTATCTTTAAAACTAGAATATTTGAAGATCAAAGGCATATAGTACTAATTATGATATAATATTAGAAGATCATGCATTGAATTTTAATATTGCTTATTTGATATATATTTAGTAAATAGTATTATAACTAATATATTTATATAATATATAATTATT
>JARHVA010001094.1:2032500-2035000 GCA_037957365.1 Torreya grandis | reverse complement strand
ATCTCTTGCATACAGCTTGGCAGATAGCAAAAAAAGCTTGGAAGCTAGGGCCACATTTATCATTGCTCAAAAACCACTATAGTGGCCTCTAATGGAAATTTATGTAGCAGAATAGCAACCCAAAAAGAATGCAGACAAAAATGTGGGGTACGAAAGAGGGAAGGTATGGTGTCCATTCAAAGCGTTAGTTGGTAATAAGAATTTATATTGCATTCCTTCTACTGAGTTCCATTTGGTCATCTGCCATTATTATCATGATTTTTTTCAATAGAAGTGTTAATTCTCTTTTTTTTGTGTTTTATGTGGGGATATGTCCATTCTTAGTAGGTTTTGTGATTAAATACTTATAGAAGCCATGGATGATTTATTGAGATTTGAAAAAATAGGGCTTCAAAGGTCCTACTCCTCGCTTCATGATTGGTATTATTCTCCACATTATAAATAGACAAAAAAATAGATAAAGGTATAATAATGTTCTAGTAAACAAAAATAGAAAAAGGTACAGTAGTGTTCTCGTAAACACCTAAATTCCTTCTACAATTTGATATTGAAGAATAATCCTAGACTTTGAAAGTTTTAACCAAATATCAATGTCACAAATGTTAATCATGTTAACCTAATTGTGTGATATGATAAATCAAAGTAGTGCTACAAAGTTTTCCATGTAAAAAACAATAGAACACTTCTATTTTTCACCATCAAGAGATACAAATCTTACTTATTTTAGGATGATATTTATTTATTTGTATATCCTATTTTAATCGGTAAAATATTATTTTTTCTTTGGGAAGCAATAGGAAATGAATAAATCAAATTATTAGGCCCAAACAAGCTACACAATCCTAATTCAACTATAAAATAGTACTTCCTAGGATTGTTTGTGTACTATGGAGGACCAAATGAAAATTTTGACATTATCCAAAAAATAAAAGAAAATCAAAATGATGTGTTTTCTCAACCTAATTTCTAGAAAACCTTACTTGTACACCACTTTGCTACAATTATTAATTAATAGTCCAATGATGCATTAAGAGGTATAATCACTGCCATTTCAATAGACATAGAGGGATCTTTTCTCAATAAAATAAAGGAGAGGTAACATGATAACTTTGGCATTAACATCGGTTGCTATATGTTTAATGTTAATAATGTTTTTTTTGGTGTATTTTATAATTTTTTTGGTATAATGTATTTCTTGAATTTGGATTATAATCTACATATTCTGCTAGAAACCTCTATTTATTTATAAAATATGAAGTAATGGTATATAAATTTAAAGAATGGTTTGTTTTTCATGCATTTTTCTCTTCTATCATCTATCATGCCTCATTGCATTGGATTTATATTGTTATTTTATCTTTCTATTCAAATAAACATATCAATAACATGTATCTAGGACCTTATTGACCTATCTAATTGCAGTATTTTATATCAAGAATGGTTTTCTTGTGTTGATGCTTCATATAATTATTTTTTTAGTGATGTTTTAAATATACATTCTGAATGTTCAATATTATTTATTTTTATTTTATTTTCTTATAGGTTCTCTTCACTATTAACATTATGGATATTTTAAATTATGTTATTTTCCACAACACTTTAAGTAAGTTCATCTTTGCATCTTAATTACTTTGAGTAGGTGATGATGACTTTTCTTTTGTAAAATGCCATTGATTTTGAATTTTTGTAGTTGTTTTTAAATTGGTTTTGATTATGTATGAAATTACAAGTGAAATCATTCTATTACTATTTTATTTATTGTTTGAATACCTTTTTTTTGTAAAATGATTTATGTTTGTTTTCTTATTTATTTCAATATTGGGTGTGAATTAAATGTATTCTAAAAGTGAAGGTTAGCTTGTATGTTCTCTATTTTTGTATTGGAATTGAAAGAAGTTTGTTTCCTTTTGTTCCAAAATTGAATACCTTTTATCTTTGTCAGTGGCATGCAGGACATGTTTTCAAAAAGAAAACCATTTGATTATAAATTCTATCAGATAAAATCATGGTTTTATAATTGCATTCTTTTATGAATGTATCTTTCTTGTGACTTACAGTAAAAACTAAGTTCTACCAAAAAGATAGGTGTCAATCCCTAATTTGATCTGCTAACATATTTGTAATAAAGGTACTTTGATTTAATTTGATTGATAGTGGAAGCTTATATAATTCTAGAATTTCCTTATGAATTTTGAAATGTTTTATTTGCCTCTCTTTGATTTATGAATTTTCATTTTTTGTTCAATCATTCCTACACACAACTCCTACAGGGACTTGGCACCTAGTGCTCTTGTTTATTAGGAATTGGAACCTAAGTATATATGACTATCCAAGACCATCACCAATCAAATTTGAATCTATAATAAGACAATGCAATACAATTGGTCTCTACCCAAATATGTTGACCTTTTTTCCCTATTGCTTCCTCAAGTTCTAAATGGAAAAAATTTTGCACCTAATGCAATTATGGTTAATGGATAAGGTATAAAAGTGGTATTTA
>JARHVA010001094.1:1957500-2022500 GCA_037957365.1 Torreya grandis | reverse complement strand
AACTCAACTCACAATTAGAAAATGAATTAAAGTGTATTTATCTTAATGACCTATTATTAACTTAAGTAAGTTAAATAAGACCTTGTAGACAAAACCTAGTGGGATAAAAGTCTACACCGACACCCCCTAAGCGTAGCTTAGGTGAGTATAAGAATTAGGTCCTAGCATAAAGGATATATAAGGTACCCAAGTAAATAGAGATTATCCTCAAGAGGAGGAGGAAGATGGATCCGTCCAAACCCTAAAAAGAGCTTATAAATGAAGATAATTACTCTCAGTGAAAGGTTTGGTGAATATATTAGCAATTTTCTCCATTGTCTAGAAACAAAGATCAATGACTTACTCATGGATGATCTCCTAAATTAAATTCATGTGAATCTCAATATGCTTGGTATTTTCAAGGAGGATAAGATTATTATAGATCTGGATTGTGTTTTAGTTGTCATAGAAGATGACTATTGGTCTTTAAAATTATATTCCAAACTTAGTAATAATCACCTAAAGCCACAGAACCTTAGTGGCATCATTAAAAACTCCTCTATATTTTACCTATATAAAATTTAAAGCAATAGCATTATAATTTTTACTTGACCAACTAATCAGACCTAAATTAAGGGAGACATTATAGCCAAAATTAGACTTGTAATTCTGAATGTTGCCAACCCAATATGAATATGTATACCTAATTAAGTCGATGTTGATGCCCACTCCATAGTGAATCTTGAAACTATGAGTACCTTGAATGTAGTGGAAAATCCACTTAACTAATATCTAATGAAGCTCATGTGGTTCCTATATAAATCTTGAGACCATGCCCACTACATATGAAATGTCAAGTCTAGTTTGCATAAGGTAGATGAGACTACCAATAAGTTATCGATATGAGGTAGAATAAACCAAAGGATGAGTTAAACATAAGTGTTGAAAATGATACATATTTCAATAGTCTAGCTATAGACCTTGTCAATCTAACTAGGGACCTTGTCAGTCTAGCTATGGACCTTGTTATTTTAGCTAAAAACTTTGATACAGGATCTTATAATGAAAACACTTCCTATCATTCTGAATGCCCATACGTTTACACATTTTTATCATGTTTTATGACTGTAAAGACATTCAACATAGTGTTATGTAATGGGCACATAAAGGTCAAAATTAATTTTTGATCGACTTCCATTATCCTCTAGATGGAAAGATTTCTATAGGAGATAAATTTGTTAAAAATGTTGTCACATTCCATATGTTGTTGTCACATCCCTGTCCTCTCAACTCTCTAATTATTGAATTCAAACAAATAGATTCTTCCCATCTAGGTAGTAAGCAAATCATAATAGCTCTAGGGAAGTTACTCAACATAAATAGTTGGTTGGAAGATGATTAAGAAGTGAAGTCTTTGATGTACTTAGAGAACATACTAAATATTTTGCTTGGGAATATCAAGACATGAATGGAATCCATACAAGTTTATCACCCACAACATCTACACAAATAACATTAAACCAGTAAGACAACCTCAAAGAAGAATTAATCCTACCTTAAGAGATATAATGAAAACTAAGATAAAAAATTTAGAAGTAGGCTTCATTTATCCTATTTTTGATAGTCAATGGGTCTATCTATTGTTTATTATTCCTAATAAAAATGGTAAATGGAGAGTATACATAGAATACTATGAATTGAACAAAGCAACCATGAGATATTATTTTCTTTTACCCTTTATTGACCAAGTACTTGACAACTTGGTAGGAAAAGATACTTTTCTTTCTTGGATGGTTTTAGTGGATATAACCTAATACAAGTGGCATATAAAGATCAAGATAAAACAACCTTCACTTATCCATGGTGGACATTTGCATATAGGATATTTCCCTTTGGTCTGTGCAATGCACTTGCTACCTTTCAATGAGTAATCTTATCCATATTTTTAAATTTAACCAATGATTGTGTGAAAATTTACATGGTTTATTTTACTGTTCATGGAGAATCCTTTGATGAAATAATAAATAATCTAAGTAAATAATTGAAAAGATGTGAATAACACCATCTATCCTTAAGTCATGAAAAATGTCTGATCATGGTAGAGGAAGGAATAATTTTAGGACATCATATTTTTGTAAAGGGAATCTAAGTGGATCCAAAGAAAATTAAAGTTATTTCAAACTTACCTATCCCTCAAAACTAGACTGATATCAAAAGCTTCTTAGGCCATGCAAGATATTACATAAGGTTTATAGAATATTTGAATAAAATTACTACTTCAATATTTGCTTTACTGACAAGAGAGAGTGAGTTTGTTTGGATTCCAGATCACCAACAAACCTTTGAGACCATTAAGGAAAAAATGAGTTTTGCTCCAGTCCTAAGAGGACCTAATTGGTCAGAGCCTTTCCATATTTACACTAACACATCTAATCATGTTATGGGAGCATTTTTTAGACAAAAGATGAACATGGATACATGTATGCCATATATTACATTATCAAGAACTTGACTCCTACTGAGAGAAACTACACAACCATTAAGAAATAATTCCTTGCTATGATTTATGTCATAAACAAGTTTATACACTATATCACTAGTTATAAAAAATTTGTATATACAGATCATGCAACTATCAAATATTTGATGAATAAACTAGTGGTAGGAGGAAGAATTATAAGATGTTTATTACTATTACAATAATTTGACATTACAATTATTGATAAACCTGTAAAGTTCAATGTGGTTGCTTATTTTATTTCTAGATTGAACAATGTAAATGAATAAGAACCTATAGAAGACAATTTCCTAGATGAGCAGCTATTTGTTGTTGCAACACAATCACCTTGGTTTTATAATATAATAAACTTTTTGGCTACATTGAAGTTTCCTTTCTAGTTCACTAGAAAAGAAAAGAAATGTTTAATTAAAGCTAGTTATTGTTATAAATACATTAATGGTATATTTATTAAATATGGACCTAATTATGTCTTCTACAGGTGTGTAAAAGAGAATGAAATATATGACATCATTTGTGCTTATCATGATGAACCTGGTAGAGGACACTACTTAGTCAAAAATATAGTACACAATATCTTTGGAGCTAGTTACTACTGGCAACTCTTCATAAGTAGGTAAAGAGGTACATTTGGCAATGTGATCCATTTCAGAGAATGGGTAAACTTACACTATCTTCTAAAATTCCCCTCCATCCTCAAGTAGTTTTGGAACATTTTGAAAAGTGGGGCATGGACCTTGTTGGGCCCATAGATTCACGTTCTCAAGGTAAGGAGTATTTACTAGTATGTACAAATAATGGGACCAAATAGGATAAATTACAAGATCTTTCATTTGTAAGAGAAAAAGTAGAGAAAATTATTTATACTCTAGGATCATGTAAATATTTGAAGAACCTAAAGAGATAGTGTCTGATCAGGTACCCTAGTTCATGTCCAAAATGATTTAAGCATTAACAAAGATCTACCAAGTCAACCATAGAAATTTGTATTCATATCACCCTCAAGCAAATGGATAGGTAAAAGTTACCAATAGATAATTAGAGAATATCCTTACCAAGGTAGTCAGTAGAAGTAGGAAAATTTGGGTAGCCAAACTTCTAAAATTTGTATGGGCATACAACACAATGTGGAAGACCACTACTATTTTTCCATCATATGAATTGGTATTTGGTAATAAACCTCTCCTTTCATTAAATTTGAAATGCAAACTTTAAAAATTACATTAGAAGTAAGAATTGACTTGGATGAAGCATGGAGAGAGAATTTTACAACTAAATGAGCTAGATGAAATGAGAATAGAAGCTTTCTAGCAAACAAAGATGATACCATACCAAATAAAACAATAGAATGATTTTCATATCAAGGAAAAATAGATCAAAGAAGGAGACTAGGCACTTTTGTATGATTCTAAGTATCAACACTTCAAAGGTAAGTTAAGAACTAGATGGCTAGGACCATTTTAGATAGAGATTATTTTTTATAATAGTTTAGTATAATTACTGCCTATAGATGGTAATAACAAGACACTCTTAGTAAATAGACATAGGTTGAAACTGTACCAAAAGCCTTTCGGTAAAGAAGAATTCATCTAACTAGTAAAAAATGAGTTTGGACTCATAGAATAACTCAAAGCTTCCATGAAAACTAATCCTTGAAGATAAAATGGTCTTAATAAAGGAAGGGGATGCACCTCTTCTATAAAAAAAGTAAAAAATAAAAAATAAACTTAACAATGAAAATCCTTAGGGATGTTATTGACAGTCATGACCAGAAAACCAGCTTGCTAGAATATCATGTATTTACAAAATGAGCCTTAATAAAAAAAACTAGTAAATGGTTGGTCAAGAGAAAAAACTAAAATAAAAAAAAGTGAGTTCAAAAATTTAAGATTAATCATCATTTATGATTGATTCTCCTTGTACCCAAAGAAATAAACATTGATGTTGTCTTCTTCTGTAATATTCCTTAACTAGTCCATGCAATTTATTTTGTTAGAATAGGTGAAGAAGGACAAAAAAGGACAACATCATGAGTTTTAAAGGTATAGTGTTGATTATTTTACTAAGGGTTATCTTTTAAATTTCTAAGTCTACAAGTATATGCTCACTATTTGGCAAAGACTTCATATTTCTATGTAAAGGATAATCCCATGTCAGTAGGGAATCTTTTCAAAAAGTTAATTTTTGGAACTTGACTAAAAGCTATGGAATTTATCTTGTCAAGTCATCAACACTTCCATGATGACCTTGTCTTTGTCATCACATCACAAATCATGTGGAAAAGAAATTGATAGAGAACTGGTGGTGTAATGTTTGCAAATAGATAAAACGACAATAATAAGTAGTCATTATTACTTTATGACATGATCAACTTGATTTGTCATCATCACTCGACACATTTGGAGAGTTTGGGCTTCATCCATAGAATTGAGACAAAAAGGATACCATTGATATCACAATCCATTGCCTAAATCTAGCGAAGTGTCATTTCCCTTTTTGAGCAGAGCTATAGACTATTGTGTTTTGTGTAGAATTGAATTTTTGTATAATGGGATAGCAGAAGAAATTTGAGCCCAAATCTATAGGTATTTTAGGAGACAAACAAGAAAAATAGGTATTTTAAGTAGTAGGAGCTTGAGTTTTTCATGAAATTCTAGGGGTTTGATGAAACCCTTCTTACATATTTTATCTTCCACCTAAGGACAATTTTTTCCACTGTTAGAGGCATAAAAATTCCATTCTTTAGCTAGGTTATTATTGAATTGTCTGGGATTCTAGATGAGGGGCCTAGGATCATAAGAAGATCTTCCTTTGATGACCTCATTTTTAGTTTCCATGGTGAGGGAGAACCAGTGTCAGTGTGTGTTCAAGACATAAATGGTAGAATCAAAGGTATCAATAGAGATTCCTTATCCAAACCATGGAAGTTTGTATCTTTTTACATTATCAAATACCTTACTTGTGATGGACAATGTAGTGTTTTGAGTTGTATAGTGACAATAATGTTGATTCATTTAAGGAATGGCTTGTAACAACCTCAATATTGAATCAAATTACCCTCATTTTTGTAGGGTCTATACAAGTCATGTCTATGAGGTACCCAAATAATCCATCTTCTATCTGCCATCATGGACTCATTCAATTGATAATCCAACATCATTTTCTTTAGCAAGAGTAGGTCACAAAAGCATGGATTGCTTTTCATGAGGAAAAGAAGAGGAAATACTTAAATCTTGCTAATAACATACCATGAGATCATTTTGCTTTGAGCTTTATGGATCAACCATGGGTCTCTTCCTCTAAAATTATAGACACTCAAAAATGTCCCCATGACCAGTTTTTGATGTCGAACTACCTCAGACCTATTCTCAACCCTTAGTTAACTATTCACCTAGTTAACTCACCCTTAAAACACCTTTATGTACTTTGACACTCATTATCACACCTAGGACATTTTGATAAATATTTTAAAACATTAACTTAGGACCCATTTTAACCCTTTTAAACTTAGGAGTACAATAATCGATGGTTAACCTAACCATCGACAGTTAGGCCTCTAGACTTACAATATAAGAACTATCAATTATAGGCAAGACATGCATGGGTAAAATGGAAAATTTCCCATGTAAACCTTATAGATTACCATCTCTTCGAATTAGCATATTTATTGCAAACCAACTTAGAAACTTCCTTCCTTCTCACTTAGCAACTTTGTGCTATAAATTAAGGGCTCTTGGAAGAGAAAAGGATCTCAAAAATTACATCCAAGTTCTCTTATTTTATTTTTACAGGAATCCATGATCCTCAAAATCTATCTACATGAATTTTGAAGGCTAGAGTATTGTTATGTTGTCTAGTTTCATTCAACTTGTCATTGGATTCCACTTTGCATCATACATGTATTTTTCTCTTGTTTTTAGCATTTCTTTTCTCCACTAAATCTTATTGTCTCAAAGCAGATTACTTGCACATTATCCCTTATCTACAAAACCCAATTAACTTTTTTCCCACTTTCCACTTCACCCCCAACTCCATTTCAATTCCCTATAATTTTCCATAATCAACCATCATCGATTACATCAACCATCATCGATTACCTAACCATCATCTGTCAGGGCAACCATTGTTGGTCAGCCTAACCGCTAATAGTCATTGTCAAGAAAAATAATAGATTGTTATTTCCTCCTCTTTCACACCCAATTAGACCCTGTCTCTATTTTTGGGCTATTTATAGACCCTGCTCACATACTCTAGACCTAACCTTGATCTACTTGTGCATGGTATTGACCCACCATGCTGTAATTTTATGAAAAATTACATTATTTATTTCTTGTAAAAGCATTTATGTTTATCATCTTTCATTTTTATTGTCATAACATTTTTATTAGGGGAGTGGATGGATAACTATCCAATGGAGCTTTTGCTTCTTGGATCTAGGATGTTGTTAGGCAGTCCACCCTTCATACTCGTCTAAAAAACATGTTGGTTTAGTGCGGTCTTATTACAGGTAGTCCTTCCTCACCAAAAGGGAGCTCCCGCTTCATCTGGTCATCAATGAGTATAATTTTTAACCAGGTACTCACCCCTCATCTATTATTTCTTTCATTTTTTAAAACTTAAAAATAGAGTTAGAAATAGTAGGAAACATTCTGGCACACCTGATGGGACCCCTTTTGGGTTCGTAGTCCTTTTTAGGCATATAGTTGCATTAGTGAAAATTCATGTTCTTGTATTTCTGTTATTTCTAAATTCCAAAAAATGAAAATTTATTTTCTTTTCTTTTCTAAAAATTAAAAAAGAAACAAAAAAGTTTTTATCTTAGGGATAGGTTGTATTTTCATCCTATATTAAGTGCATTTTTAGTTGTTCCATGTTTGCATGCAAAGACATCAAAAATTTATTTTAGGTTAAAATTGAGTGCATTCATTATCTTGCCTTCTAAATGCTTAGCTCACCTAGATTAACTAAAAGCATTTTGAATTAAGTGTATCACACTTATTTTAAACTACCAAACCACCTACATAAAATAAACATCAAAACTTACTTGAGACAAGGCCCATTAGTATTTCATCACCCTTTCGATCACCTTACCCTACCTGACAATCCCACTTGGATTTCATCACCAAGGTGAGGAGCCACTCCATTATATGGTAGAGTATAAACTCTAGACAAATGATATATATTGGCTAAGCAGCCCAACTCGGCTTTGGGTTCGTGAAGTGTGGGGAGTAAGCCCCTAGTACCAGGACACACACCTAATCTAGTGTAGATTATTTGAGCACCAAAATTTAACTTGAAACCATCAATAGATGGCTCTTATAGTACCTGACTTATAATCTAGTTTCCCCTTTCACACTCTTTAAGGCATAAGCCAAAAGTGATTTAAAATGAATCATAGGATTAATTGCACTTTTAGTATGTGCTTTGCTTGCTTTGGGATTTTATTTGTTTGCTCATTGTTTGAGGTGAGAGGTTTGTTATACATTTATAATTTATCATATGGTCTTAACCAAACAACAAGTGAGAAATCAAAATAACCTACCACCATCTTTCTCTTCATCCTCATCCATGGATTACACCTTAGATATTAATCAATCACCCCATGCTTCGTCACACCATTCTCCCCCACCTACTATGCCTCCAATTATTCTTGAGGGTGATTTATATTTTGATACCTTTCTAGAAAATAATTTTGTTATTTTGAAACACTATCTTTATACTTTAGCCTATCGCACTTTGATGGCTTCGATTCCTCCCATGGATCCACCCTATGGTATGCCACACCACCTCATAGCTGGTGTTACATCAACCCAACCTTTTGTTAGCCAAGCTTCATCTTCTACCATTGGCCTATCTACTACCACCACCCAAACACCTATTATCCCAACCAATACTTCTAACATTGGCTCAACTTTACCCATTGTCACTTATACCCCTTCTACTAGCATGGTGTCTTCCACACCCATTTTCACCATTCCCTCTAACTTAACCAATATACCAACCTCAACCCCCTTTCATAACTTGGTCCTATCCATACCACAAACACTTCTCCCCATTAGTACTAGGGTGACTACCCATCAATAACCCACAAGCACTTTAACATTACCAACCCAAACCATGCTCCCATTAACCAACCCAAATGTACCCCTAAACCAACTGTTATTAGTTCCCATATAAGCCCCCATAACACCCTATAAATATATTCCCAACCCATAGGGATATATTGCACATTTTACTCAACCTTTAATGCCTATTAGTCTTGCTGCGGCACTATCCCAACCTCAAGTCACCACATACCAATATGTGCCTACTTCTGTACCTCTTATCGCATACTAATTCATAGCTACAACCTAACCTCAATAGAACTTACCATCAAATTATGTAGGTTACCAACCTAACCTTGACTTGATAAGGATGCTCATGGATAAGATGACCCAAATCAAGTCATCTATCTCTATATCCCATAACCTTCCATCCTATGACCAAATCTAAAACAAACCTATCAACCCATCTGTCCCAATTCATGCTTATCCTCCTCAATGGGAGCTCTCCAAATTCTTTAAATTTTAGGGTAAGGAGGATCCTCAACAACATTTGAGGGAATTTCACCATTATTTTTACTTGATCACATATGATGATGCCCTATTTCTTTGAACCTTCATGTTACGCCCTTAACCATTGGTGTGTCTAGGGATATGTGTGGCCAACTTGTGGCTTACATACCTCTTTTATTTACTTGTTACATTTCTCTATGTTCTTAGTTAGGTCAGCCTATAGAATAACCTTGGCTAAGTAGACTATATATAAGAGGTAGTGGCTAGTCTTTATGCATTATGTTAAGTATTTTTCTATTAGTGCATAGTTGTGGAGGTTTCCCCCTTGAAGTGGCTTTGCTATATTATCTAGTATTTTATTCTGCTGTCAATTATCATTCTGTGATCTCTCATATTTCCTTATTTTGTGTAATATAAAATCATTCTATGTGAATATCTAAGTAATTTCATTACAAGTGGTATCAGAGCTTCGATTTGGGCAAGTTTCCTACAGCATTTGTTTTAGATCTAGTGAGGTGTGGCTTCTGGGAGTGGTGAGAGCGAAAAAACATAACTTGTAATTTGGGAAGAATTAAATTTTTTCCATCAGTGTAGTATTGCTTGAAACTTTTTTTTTGAATTTTTTTTTCCTCTTACACAATTACTGTTGTTGGATTCATCTCGACGAGATGATCGTAATAGTATATTCTATCGATACACTTTTTTGGTACCAAAATTTTTACCCTAGTGCATAAAGGCAGTCATTGGATTCATCTTGATAAGGTGATTGCAATGGTACCATTTCTTGATACACTATTTTTGGGGTTAAAACCCTCGCAGGCTTGGTATATGGTAGGTCTAGGTACTCAAGGAAGAAAAGGGGGGCAAGAAACTCCTAAGACTCCTTCTATCAATGACATGGATTTTGGAACTTCAGATCTGGTAATTTCTCAGCTTCAAGCAGACATAAAGAACTTGGTGAGGCATGATGACTTTGTTGTAGTCCATGCTAATGTTTTAGGGATGTACAAAGAGACTAATGGGGTTCACAATGAATTGTAGCATATCACTACACAATTGGCTACCCTTAAATCTCAGTTTTAGCCTTCTACTTCATCATTTAAATCCTCCTCTTAACAACTCCCATGCTGGTATGAAACTGATGTTGCCAAAAGTGGACATGCATAAGTTCAATTGTAAGGATCCTTTCACTTGGATTACCTAAATTGAGAATTTATTTGAGCTACATCAAACCCCTAGTTCTCAAAGGGTAATAGTGGTATCCTTGTATTTGGAACCTAAGCAATTCATTTGGTATCATTGATTATGTGCTAAAAAAAAAAAAGAATGGTGCTCCTATTACCTAGACTATTTTTAATGAGGAGTTTTTAGCTCATTATTAGAATAATGTCTTTGAGAACTATTTTAACCAATTAGCCAAGCTATGGTAAAAAAAAATTGTGAAGGATTATATTCATTAGTTTCAAAATCTCTCTTTATGCATGGAAAATATCACTGAGAAAAAATTGACTGATCTATTTTTTGGTGGCCTCAAAGATAGAATCCAATTCAAGGTTTGAATGTTTAACCCAACATCTATAGTAGAATCTATCCCTAAGGCATGCATAATAGAATAAAAAGAGATGGTCAAAAGGAAAACTTTCACTATTGGTCATGATCGCAACTTTTATGCACCATCATTTCCACAACCCACCAGATTAACACAATGATAAATTGAGGAGAAGTGAGCCAAAGGGTTGTGTTATGGTTGTGATAGTAAATGGAGCAAAGACCATCATTGTGTTGAAAATAATTTGTTTTACATTGAAGGTGCCAATGATGATGAAGATGATGGAAAAGTATATGATGAAGACGCAGAAGTTCCTAAGGAGGAATTAGAAGACTCTCATCCTACTATTTCTTGTCATTCCCTTTTAGGTATTAGTACTCCCCAAACTCTTAAGGTGATGGGTTTCCTTAAGAAATAAAAGGTCACTATATTTATTGATTCTGGGAGCACACACAACTTCATCCATAGTAAGTTGGTTGCTCATTTGAACTATTTTATTTATCCAACTCCAAAATTTTAGGTTATGATTGCAGATGGTGGTACTATCAATTATTCAAGAAAATGTCATAGTATTAAGTTGGCCATGAGAGACTACTTATTGGATTCTCCTATGTTTGTTTTTCCCATGGGTGGAGCTAATACTATTTTAGGAGTCCAGTGGCTCACTACTTTGGGCACTATTGAGATGAATTTTCAAGAATTATTCAAAAAAATTCATTTTGAAGAGAGAACATTTGAGCTAAGGGGATTAAAGGATAAATCTTCACAACTTTTTATCTCCCATCAAATGAAAATGATTCTCCATAAGGGTACTAAGGGATTTGTAGCTCACTTGTTTTCTATGAAAGTACAACCAACTCAACCATATCCACCTCTTGATCTATAACAAATAATTGATGCTCATTTTATTATTTTTGGAGACATGCCAAAATGAATTCCACCTTTCTGCATGCATGATCATGCTATCACACTTATTCTTAATAGTACACCACCCAACATCAGGCCATATAGGTATCCCTATGCCCAAAAAAGTGAAATTGAAAAGATTGTACAAGAGATGTTGGATGAAGGAATCATTCACCATAGCCAAAGTAAATACTCTTCAATAGTTGTTATGGTGTGAAAGAAAGATAACACCCAAAGGATGTGCCCTGACTATAGAGAACTCAACAAGTACACTATCAAAGATAAGTTTCTAATTCCTATCATTGATGATTTTCTAGATGAATTGAATGGTGCTATTTATTTTACCAAGTTAGATTTGTATGTTGGGTATCATCAAATCCAGATTGATGATGAAGACATACCCAAAACAACTTTCAAGACTCATGAGGGCCATTATGAGTTTTTGGTTATGCTTTTTGGTCTAAAAAATGCACCATCTACTTTTTAGAGTTTGATGAATACTATTTTTAAGCCATTTTTGAGGAAATTTGTTCTAGTTTTCTTTGATGATATCCTCATTTATAGTAAAAATTGGGAAGACCATTTGCAACATGTAAAATAGGTACTCTCCATTTTAGAGTAAAATCAATTATATGTCAAACCTTCCAAATGTATTTTTGAGGCTGATGAGGTTGAATATTTGGGTCATCTGGTGTATTATAAAGGAGTGAAAGTGGATCCTAAAAAAATCCAAGGACTAGTGGACTGGCCAATTCCTAAGACATTCAAGCCACTCCAAGGATTTTTGGAGCTTATTGGTTACTATCATAAGTTTGCCAAAAATTATGGTAGTATTATAGCCCCACCCACCTCTTTGTTAAATAAAGACTCCTATCATTAGAATGATGTAGGTACTCAGGAATTTGAATAATTGAAATTTTCTATGTGCACTACTCTAGTATTGACCGCTCCTGATTTTTTTAAAACTTTTATGGTTGAATGTGATGCATCTGGGTATGGTATGGGTGTTGTACTATGCAAGAAGGCAGACCACTTTCATTTGAAATTCATCAACTAAAGGGTAAAAATCATCACAAGCCCATCTATGAGAAAGAAATGATGGCCATTTTACATGTAGTCAAACAATGGAGATCTTATTTGATGGGTTGTCACTTTCAGGTAAAGACTGATCATAATAGTCTCAAATATTTTGTACAACAAAGGTTGCCATTTGAAGAACAACATAAATGGGTAACTAAGATGTTAAGATATGATTTTGAAATAGTCTAAAAAAAAGGCAAGGACAATGTGGTGGTAGATGCACTATCTAGAAAAGATGAATTAGTTGAGGCATTGCTATGTGTTATAACCATTTTACAAGCAGATTGACTAGAGGAAGCATGATTAGAATGGGAACATGATTGTACTACCCATGATTTGATTCAAAATCTTTAACAAGGTTTAGGTGGATTTTAAAAATTCACATGGAAAGGTAATGCATTATGGTATAAAGATAGATTATACCTATGTAAGAATTCTCTTCTTAAACAAAAAAATCCTTCAAGAACTTCATGCAACTCCAGTTTGGGGTCATTCAAGATTTTTGAAAACCTATCATAGAATCAAGCATGATTTTTTTTTGAGAAGGTCTCAAGGGGGATGTCTAGAAATATGTGGATGAATGTATGATCTGTCAACAAAATAAAGGTGAAACCATCAAAACCCCAGGTCTTTTATAGCTTTTATCCATCCCTAGCCAGCATTGGGAAGAGGTATCTATGGATTTCATTATAAAGTTACCAAGATCTGAGGGTTAAAATGTTATCATGCTTTTTGTATATCATCTCAATAAGTATGCTCATTTTTGTTCATTATCCCATCCATTTGTTGCTAGTACAGTATCTATTTCTTTTCTCAATAAAGTTTAGAAATTGTATGGGACCCCTATGATCATTGTCAATGATAGAGATCCCATTTTTACAAGTAATTTTTGGATTGAGTTATTTATATGTTTGGGAACCCAATTGGCTCATAGTTCATCCTATCATCCTCAATCTGAGGGACAAAATAAGGTAGTCAATAAATGTCTAGAAGGATATCTCTATTGTTTTGTTTATGATCAATAAGATAAATGGTTTTAGTGGATACCACTTGCTAAATGGTGGTATAATACTTCTGTTCATATTTCTTCTAAAATGTATCATTTTGTGGCACTATATAGATACCACCCTCCATCCATCACTTCAACCTTGAAGGTCAATCCTAAGGTTTGTGTAGTTTAAGAACATATTCACCATCAACAGGAGGTCCTTGCAAGTTTGCATAAAAAATTAGCTATGGCCCAGAATCACATGAAGCAATAGGCAGATCAATACTTAAGTGAGAGGCATTTTTACATTGGTGATTGGGTCTTTGTTTACTTATATCCATATAAATAAATGTCATTGAATCAAAAAAAAGGACAACAATCTATCCCCTAAGTATTATGGGCCTTATCAAATCTTGTAGAAAATTGGCAATGTGGCATACAAGTTAGAATTTTCTTCATCCACTCGCATACATCCAGTATTTCTTATATCATGATTGAATAAATTCATTAGACATAGACTTGCCATTCAAATAGAATTACCAAAATTGGATGAGGAAGGTATATTTTTTATTGATCTTGAGGTGATCCTTTAAAGGCGCACCAAGCAGCTACATTCCAAAGCAATTATAGAGTACCTGATCAAATGAAAGAATCTGCCATGTGAAGATGCCACTTGGGAGGATGAAGGATTTATGCAGCATCATCCATAGTTGTCACAATGTTGAGGACAACATTTTTTTAAAGGGGAGGGGATTTTAATGCCCTTAGCCATTGGTGTGTCTAGGGATATATGTGGCCGACTTGTGGCTTACATACCTCTTTTATTTACTTGTTACATTTATCTATGTTCTTAGTTAGGTTGGCCTATGGAATAACCTTGGCTAACTAGACTATATATAAGATGTAGTGGTTAGTCTTATGCATTATGTTAAGTATTATTCTATTAGTGCATAGTTGTGGAGGTCACCACCTCAAAGTGGATTTGTTATATTATTTAGTATTCTATTCTGTTGTCAATTATCATTGTGTGATATCTTATATTTTCTTATTTTATGAAATATAAAATCATTCTATGTGAATATATAAGTAATTTCATTACACTTCCCTATGTTTTTATTAGGTCTTGCCTTGAATTGGTACAATTCCCTTCCTAGGCACTCTATCTTTTTGTTCTCCCAACTCACCCAAATATTCTTAGAACATTTTTCAGTGAACATATCCAAGAATGTCTCCATAACTAACCTCTATTATATTAGGTAGTTTGATGATGAATTAATTATTGACTTCATTACATGATGGTGAAGTCTCATTAATCAACTTTCCTTTTCACTACCCCAAATGGAACTCATTGAAATTTTCTCTAGGGGTTGCATAAAACACATTGCTCCCACCATTTAGGTGCAAACATTTATAACCTTTGATGAAGTGTTCACAATGGCATGTAAACTTGAAAATTGAGCCATATATGAGGGTAAATTGAAATTGTGAAATAAGAATTCCACTTTTAAACCCAATAAACCCTCTTCCACCAAAACATCAAACCCAACCAATAATAAAGCCAAAACATCCACAAACATGGTTGTCTTAAAAAGTATGCCACCTCTGAGTGTTAACCCATCGCATCTAACCGCTCCTCCCAACCCTTCTTATTCACCAAAATAAAATAAAAATCAGGTTCCCCCTAAACAATTCACTCCTATAGGATAATGATATGCCTCTACACTAGACAAAATACTCAAATCTAACATTATTCAACTTCCACCAATTAAGCCACTTTAACAATTTGACCCCTCTCACCCTATGCCTGGGTTGTACAATAAAAATGACCATTGTGATTTTCATTAGGTTATTGGACATGACATAAATTAGTGCAACACTTTTAGAATCCTTGTCCAAAACTTGATTGACAATGGTGAATTATCATTTGACAAGCCCAACATACCTCCTAATCATTCCCTTGATATTTTTTACAAACCTTTTCCTAACCATGTTCCACCTACCCAACCCCATGACGACCAAATTGTTGGGTTCTCTCTTTACATTAGTGTTGAAGCCTCTTCTCAATAAGCTAGTGTGATGGCCCTATCATGTAAGGGATAAGTCTCATGCACTCACCTAAAGCACGTAGTGAAAGACCGGTTCCTGAAGACTTTGAAACATGTGGTGTATTTACTCATTTCTTGTCAAATAAATATCCTACTATTGTTTATTAATATATTATCCTAACATCACTAGCTAATTATAAAAGAACTAACTCATGAGTTTTAATTACTTAACACCTTTCAATATTCAACATAGTTCACAATCCATTGCTCAAAGTACCATATGATAAACATTGAATTCTCATTAAGTACTTTTTGATTACAAGACAATACTTCTTATATCTTCAAAGGTTCATCCTTTTATTCCCCCTTCATGAATTATTACAATAGGGGTTTTTATATTTGTTTTACCCTATCCAAGTGTCAAAGTCCCAATTCAAACATGAACTCTCAATAGACTGAGTCATGGCTTTTACAATTAATTATTCCTATAGACTTGGGCCTCTATGCCCCTAGATGACTACTATATGTTATTTATTCATTTTCCAAATGTTCCATTCCTTTCAAGTTGTCAAGACCTCCAATCAATGGGTTCAAAGTATCCTATTTTGATTTATTCTTTAAACTACTCTCATGTTCCTCATGCTCCACTCCCTATGTGCTCCCATAGTCTTTCACTTCCTATTTCAGTTCCTTTATTCTTGAGTTCCTCATGCCACATTCTCTTGACTGGGTCCTCTTGTTTTGGTCCTTCCATGTCATTTCCCTTTCACATCCTTCAACTTTCATGCTACTAGTCTCCTACCATGGTCCTCCTACACCATGGTTCTCCCACATCATGTTGATACTTATATGAAAATAGACAATGGTCCCTTTGCAATGCTTGCCAAAACTAGAACAAATACTTTGTCAAAATTGATGGGCAAACATCACCCCACACTAATCTGTTAGTCCATCATAGACTAAGTTATAATGGCATCCTCAAGGAACTCATGCCATTTATGCTTGAATTCTTTCTTCAGCTCATCCCAATGGGATAAGGTGTCAAAAAACTTGGAAGTTATTTTCTTAATGGCCTCTTTTATTGTTTTCAACTCCTTAGACTAAATTGGGGTCTCAATATTCTTCATATATTCTTCTATGGATAAGCTATCTTCCTTTTGGATGTCTTCCAATTCAAAGACCTCCTTGTCAATCTATCCTTGAAGTGTGGCAAAACTGGCATTTATTTGTTGATGATGGCTATTAATAGAATCTTTCATCATTTCCATGTCCTTGAATGCCTTCACACACTTGACATGGTTCTTTATTAGTACAATTACATCAAAACCTCCTCATCATTTAGTTGTGCCTCTATGATTTTATTTGGGCATGCCATGCCTATGAAAATATAATCCAAAATTGGGAAAGCATAGGATGCTCATTATTTTTGAGCAAAATCTCAACCAATGTTTTTAATTTTCTTATGGCATCCCCATCTAATGCTACACCATCTACTAGTGTTGGATCTTCTTTCAAAATTGTTTTACAAAGGGTTAATACCCTTACCTTAGCCTCGATGGTCTTTTGAAGTTGTTGCTTTAAAGAGGCCACTTCATTGGCTAGCACTTGCCTTTTAGCATACACTTTATTAGACATTTCCAACACCCTGCCATGTTTCTTTTTAGCCATACATGCATCTAACTTTGAAAAAATAGCATCATTTCCATGACCAGTTTTAAAAATGTGGAACTTTTCATTATTGGGGAGAGCTATTATGGATCAAATTCCATGAGATTTGGTAGTCCTAGGGCATCTAGGCGAAAAAAAATGCTATCCAAAAGAACATCGAACTAAGGCTCTTCATTATAAATCTCCAAAAGGAAGGATAACTACCTCTTAGTTTCTTGGGTTACATCATTGGGGTAGAAATTCTTCCAAAGATAGAGTTTCTACTTGTCTATGCTGAACTGGTATCATTTATGCAAATTAGATGGCACTCTCTATTTTGGTTCCCCCTCAGTTGGCCCCTTCCCCTTTACTAAGTCTTGTTCAAGTTCTTGATGGCTTCTAATAGCCATCCCATACATTCCAATCCCTCCAGTATTCACTTGATCAATGGTTGAGACCTCTCAAATTAGGGATGGAGTCTTCTCTAGATCATATTCCAAATTATGTATCTACCCTTGGGAGGGGTCCTTTTAGGGCACTTGTCTTGGAGGGTAATGAGGCACTAACCCAATGGTAGTCCTTAGAGAAGGTAGAGGTGATGGTGATCATGGTGGTGAAGGTGGGGGAGTAGGATGAGGAGAAGGTTGAGGTGAAGGTGGGGGAGTTATATGAGGAGGATTATGAAGTGATGATGCAGGTGGTGAACTATGAGATGGGGATGGGGATGATGATGGTGAAGACAGAGGACACAGTGATGGTGAAGTGTGAGGTGGTGGTGGTGGCACTGAATGGGGTAATTGAATTAGCTTAGAGGGATATGTTTCCCCTATCCTCTACCACTTTTGAGGGCCTTGATGCCCACTTGTGTTGGTGCTTGGATCAATTGGCCTTTTATTTGGTACTTGGGGAATCCTCTCCTTGGGTTACCCATCTTGAGGGTACTATTTGGGGTGTAAGATATAAAATAGTTTGTGTACCTATTCCCCAACCAAGATATTCTTGACCCTAATACTGGTCATGCTAGTTTCTCCCTTCTTTGTATAGGCCTTTTGGAGGGTCTAGTGCTATGCATTGATTCATTCTTATTGTATATTGATCGATTGTGCATCATAGATTATGTTTAAAGAATCAATAAAGTAGTGCACAGAAAAGGCATATGGTAGCTTAAGCCATGCTAAGAGCTCCCCAAAAGGATTCATCTAAATACATGTAAGGGAGAAATGTTACTTTACAACAAATTTTTCCTAACCTTCTATTTGGGAGGGAAAATCCTTGGGAGTGTGCCATGTATTCCCAAAAGATACCTTCATTCCATCAAACCAGTACTTCATCTTCAACTTATATGTTGAAGTGATGTGTTGAGGGTAGGTGAAATCTTTGTTAAGCATGGGATATATCTTTTAATTAATCAAATTCCTTTTGCTTTAACTACTTAATCATACATTCAAGACATGCAATAAAAATAAAATCAATAACATGCATCACATAAGAGAGAGAGAGACACCAAATTTTACGTGGAAACCCAAAGTGGGAAAAACCATGGAGAACAATCTCAAGTATATAAATGAGCACCAACTCAAGTTACAAAGTTTTCAGGCACCAACTTGTAGGATCAACAACCCCTTTGCTAAGCACCAACATAACAATGATTCATGAGCACCCACCCATAGGAGCACCAACCCATCTTGTGTATAAAACACCACTATCTCTCAATGTTGCTTTCTCAACAAATGATAACACACTACTATATCTCTTCTCTTTTCTTTGCTTTCCTCTACTCTTCTTAGCTTGATAAATCATTCACTTCTATTTATCTAAATGGCTTCCCAGTCCTCCATTTATATCTTTCCAAATGACCTTTGGAATTCACCCTTTGTGACCTTTCAACTCACATGGAAAATGGTGCCAAACTTATATGACCCTTTGAATCCTTTCATTGTCTTTACCTAGTGACTCTTCAAATTCCTCAAGGTGACCCTTCATGGGAAAATGTGTCCTTTCCATCTTTTGTCTTTAGTGATGACTCTTTGGATTCCTCAAGGTGACCCTTCATGGATAAATGCATCCTTTTCTTCTTTTGTCTTTAGTGATGACTCTTCAAATTCCTCATGGACCCTCTTTTGTCTTTATGCAAAAAAAAATATATTTGTTAATATTTAATTAATATTAACACACTTTTAGCCAAGATATAAACATTAAAAACACCTTTAGACATTAAATGTTGATTTGACATCAATGACAATATTTCCAACAATCTCCCCCTTTGTTTTTGATAGCAACCTAAAAATGTCACCAATTTTGAAAACCTATACTACACATGAGAACGTGAAACTGAGACCTATAAACTAAACCAACTAAAAATA
Source organism: Torreya grandis (assembly GCA_037957365.1). NCBI lineage: Eukaryota > Viridiplantae > Streptophyta > Pinopsida > Cupressales > Taxaceae > Torreya > Torreya grandis. Next base: position 2,002,871 of record JARHVA010001094.1, on the reverse strand, counting down.
TATAGTAACTCCCCCTTACTATAGCATCATATTTCTTGTACCTGTTCCTTGTACCTATTTCTATACCTATTTCCTGTAGCTTACACTTATCTCCCCCTCAACTAATATACAAATTAATCTATCAACTCACCTTCTTGTCATGCAACATAGCCAAGACCCAACTCCACCATGCTTCAATTTTTCTTAAAAGTGTCTCCTTGAAGCCTAGAAGAGACACCCAACACAAGGGGTCCTAGAACAAAATCTTAGGAGATTCCCACATCTCCTCTATTACTTCCTTGATTTTTTAATGTCTTTCTCTTAGAATCCGTTTAAGCATTTCTAACTTATTTGACTTACTAACCTCAACATTCATGATGTTGTTCATATTATCAACTTTTGCAACTATCTTATCTTGACATGGCTCATGCTCAAATATAACAAGAGATTCTTCATAGTCCTTCCTATCTAATTCTTTATCCACTTTAGTAAGTAATATATTCTCACTCTTAAACTCAACCTAATCAGCCTTTACTATCTAAGGTCTCCAAACCTAAATTTGACTCTTCTCATATCTTTTAGGGGCTTTGTATCCTTTGACATACTTTGAAGATCTCTTTACTCTATTTGGACATAATTTAGCAATATGGCCAACCTTATGACAACAAAAACAAATAACATTTCTCATACCTTTTTCTTGAATGTGACTGAGATCTCCCTTTGATTGATTGCTTCTCCTCATACAATCTCTTTCCCTATAACCAACATGATGACAAACAAAACAATGGCCATGAAAAGAATTTAAAAATCTAAAAGCATTGGGATGCCTGATTGGCTTCTTCAATTTGCCTTTAAAACTTGCATCCTTCTTACCTTGGACTTATATTTCATGATCTTTCTCAACCTGGATTATGAGCCTCTCATGCTTATCCTTCAAAGAACCTAACTAAACCTTCAATTGATTACACTCTTCTTCTCTTGATTTCAAACTTGAATTTGTAACCTCTAGCTAATTCTTAAGATCTTGAATAAACATCTTATCTTATTTTACTTCTTTATCTAGCTTAGAATCCAAGATACATACCTATTCCTTAAGATCCTCAACCATAGATTTCAACTCTTGATTATCCTTCTTTATCTACTTGGCCATCTTTCTTTCCTTGATCTACCTTCAAACTGTTAAACACTTTCCAAAGGAACCTACTCTGATACCAATTGTTAAGCATGGGATATATCTTTTACTTAATCAAATTCCTTTTGCTTTAACCACTTAATCATACATTCAAGACATGTAATAAAACTAAAATCAATAACATGCACCACATGAGAGAGAGAGAGAGAGAGCAGATTTTACGTGGAAACTCAAAGTGGGAAAAACCATGGAGAACAATCTCAAGTATATAAATGAGCACCAACTCAAGTTATAAAGTTCACAAGCACCAAATTTTAGGATCACCAACCCCTTTGCTGAGCACCAACATAGTAATAATTCATGAGCACCCACCCATAGGATCACCAACCCCTCTTGTGTATAAAACACCACTATCTCTCAATGTTGCTTTCTCAACAAATGATAACATGCTGCTATATCTCTTCTCTTTTCTCTGCTTTCCTCTACTCTTTTTAGCTAGATAAAATTATTCACTTCCATAATACAAAATGGATTCCCAATTCTTTGTTTATAGCTTTCCAAATGACCTTTGGCATTCACCCTTTGTGACCTTCCAACTCACATGGAAAATGGTGCCAAACTTACATGACCCTTTGAATCCTTTCTTTCTCTTTACCTGGTGACTCTTCGAATTCCTCAAGGTGACCCTTCATGGTAAAATGCATCTTTTCCCTCTTTTGTCTTTAGTGATGACTCTTCAAATTCCTTAAGGTGACCCTTCATGTAGAAATGTGTCATTTTCTTATTTTGTCTTTAGTGATGACTCTTCAACTTCTTCATGGACCCTCTTTTGTCTTTATGCAACTAAAAATATATTCATTAATATTTAATTAATATTAACACACTTTTAGCCAAGATATAAACATTAAAAACACATTTAGACATTAAATGCTAATTTGACATCAATGACAATATTTACAACAAGATTTGTAGCACTCGGTAGGGGACTTGTGAGTGGGGAGATACACCCGCTTTAGAGATCTTGAACTATAATCAATCAAGCTGATTTCATAAAAAACCAATAATAACAAGATTGCCTCCCAAGGAAACCTAAACTTAGGCATTATATGCACCTTCTTTGCATCTTTAGCTATGTTTTAGGAAAAGTACAGTGCCCAATTATACCATACTCCCTACACTACTTGGTTTGCTACATGAAGGTGGGCCATATCCACCTCTTTCTACTAGTTGGTCCTTCCGACCTTGGTGGAAATGATCTATGCTATGAATCTTAGAGTTGGATCTTACAAGTTTGTGATGTGCATTACATGTCCCTAATTTTTGTACATAATCACGATGGTGGTTTGCTATATTTGATCTGTATCTACCAAGTCATCCAATGCATTGACCCCTAAGTATTAGAGTCTTATGACCTTGCTTACCCTCTCTATGCTGATCTTCATATTGCACCCTACAAAGTGGATTTAATCCTCATGAATGAACAAGAGGAGGAACTAAACTACCTCAGTAGGCTTTCCAAAATATGATAGTTTGAAGAGTTGGAAAAGGCTAGCTTTGTCTAGTTGGTTCTTGATGGTTAGGTCATAAACCACCTAGTTTTGTGTGTTAGTGGTCTAGACCTGATAATCATTTTACAACTACACCTCATTTCTTAGTTGGTAGTGGTTATAGTCAAATATGCTCATATTTGCCACCTTAGAGACCTAGTTTTCCATGTGCAAGACTGACTCAGGGTATTGCATCTCTTCTATATAAATGGTCTGAGGGGGAGATCTTAGAGCAGTCTATAATGAAGAGGCATATGCCTATTGTCACTTTTTCACCATCATAACTTCTTTTACACTCTTTCTCTAAAATATCACACATTACACTTTCCTTAGTGTCTCTTATATGTCTTCCAAAGGCTCCTCTCTTATAGGGAACCATGCTCCTTCACTCACCTCTCTCTCTTCTGGTATGGCTAATAGTTTTTCAAGTCTTTTTGCCTTTTTCTTTAGCTTCATTACCCTCCATGGTGCTCAAAGGTTAACCCTTGGCCGTATCACATTACCAAATGAATACATGGTGGTGGTTAACCCTTGGCTCTCAATCTTCACACTTCAATAATGGTGGAACCTATAACCTACAATTTTTTTTACCAAGAATGGCCTCAACCCACTTCTACATGTGGTTGCACTTAATAATCTTCTTCTACTTTGAAATCCTCTTCACGTCTCTATTTATTTCTCAAACATTGTTTCACAATGAGATTGACTTCATCTCTAGTTCTCTGGTTCATTAATCACTTGAATATTTTAGCAAGGTAAAGTGTAAAATTTCTTCAACATGGTCATTTATAGGTCCTCCATCCAATCTACCTCATTAATTTCTTTCCTCTCCTTATCATTTCTAGCCATAAATGCCTATCTTCTACTAGCATTAAGCCTTTAGTGTTCTAAAAAACTTATCCCATCATTCCACTCACATGTTTGTTATTATGACTACCCTTGTCGCATTAATGGTCCATTCCTTTCCATGCCTTTCTTGGATGTGGGTGACAACTATCCTATTATTGTAGAGTAATGGAGACCTATTGTCATGAAAATTGTGAGAACCCATTTTATTTAAATGACTCATGTGCCTTTAATTACTTGTGTACCATGTATGACTCTTGCACCTTTGAAAACTTGCATGCCCACATGTTGTGTTGTATTCATATGCACATCTTACCCCACACTAAAAGGGTCGGTGGTCCTCCATGAAAACAAAAAAAGAGAGTCATGTGCCTCAAGGGTAGCACTTTTTATTGAAATCAAAAAATCCTAATCTAAGGGCCTTAAGCCTTATTTTTAAAATATCATAAATTTAAATAGAATCATAAAATGGTCGAAGCCAACACCCATTATAGTGTCTGAGTAGGAATTGACCATCTATTTGCTTTAGCTGGCATGCACCAATAGATCAAATTTTATGAATTATTGGTCCATCCTAATGAATACGTAGCTTCCTATGGTGGCATGTGAACTTGGAGTCATAGAGTATGACTTTCATACCAGGGGTGAAGATTTTTTTCTTTAGATGGTGATCATGCCATGTTTTTTGTTTCCATTTCTCAACATCTTGATTCCAATGAGAGAGGAACCAAGCCTCATCTAGTTTCATAAGTTCATTGAACCAAGCTTTCAAAGATGCATCATCATCAAGGTTTCATATACATGTTATCCAGAGAGATGGAACTAGGAACTCAATTGGCATGATAGTTTCCTTTCCATGTACCAAGTTAAATGGTGTATTTTTGTTGAGGCATTTGTATGTGGTTTGGTATGCCCAAAGGACTACAGATCCCCTATCATCCCAATCATTTCTACCAATATTGCAATTTTTTGTCAAAGTGGTACTGAAGATCTTGTTAAAGGATTCTACCATTCCATTAGCCTATGAATGATATGGTGTTATCTTATGATATACAATCATGAATTCAGTCAACAAGATTCAAATTGTCTCATTCTAGAAGTGGGTTCTTTGGTCACTGGTGAAACTTAGAGGACATCCAAAGCATGTTATAATTTTTTTGTAGATGAAATGCATGGAAGTTGATATTGTATAGTCTTTGGTTGGCATTGCTTCAACCTAATGTGTTAAATAGTTTGTTTCCATAATTATGTATCGTGAACCTATTCTTCATCTTACAGGAGTAATGGGCCCCACAAAGTCTATAACCCACTTTTCAAATGATTATTGAGATGAAATTGGGTGCAATGGCATGGAATCTCTTATATTAGATTTTCCCATGTGCTAGCAGATATCACATTGCCTTGTATATGCCTTTGCATCTTTAAATAAGGTCAGCCACTAGAGTCTGGGGAGCAACACCTTGCATGTGGTAGCTTACCCAGCATAATTTCCTCCAAAAATACCTTCATAAACTTCTCATAATACCTCATGGAACTCATGTTGCATTACAAAATGATGTGGTACCTCATCATGGTCCATCTTGTATAGATCTCATGCTATGAGTTGATTCGGTGTGACATGAATTGTAAGTTTTTTTCTTTTAAAGTGAGATAATCAAGTGCAGAACCAGTATTGAGGAATGTTGTAATATCCTTTAATTCTTTAGGTAACCTAGCAACTTGGAAAATTTGTATGTTAGGAAGTTCATCTTATATAACATGTGGAGGTTCTCTATTTTTAATTTAAGATAGATGATTAGGTCGACAATTAGTTTTCCTAGGTTTTAATACTACAAAAAACTAGAATTCTTGGAAGAGAACTATCCATTGACAAATTATTCCATGGAAAATGGGTTGATGAGATACTTTAAAGCCTCATGGTTAGTTTAAAATACAAATGGTGTGGCTAGAAGGTACTATCTAAATTTAACTAGCACGTAAACTATAGACAAGGCTTCACGTTTAGTGGTGGTATAGTTTCTTTTGACCGATGTGAGTTTCTTACTGGAAAAATAGATGGTCCAAATTTCCCTCTCCTAGTTGTGAAAGTATTACACCAAATACTGTGCCAGATGCATCAACATGGACATGAAATGGTTTTGTCCAATCCAAGAATTACAATATAGGAGTGGTAACTAGTATTTCCTATAGAGTTTCAAAATCTGCTTTACAATAATTAGCCCATATAAATTATTCATTATGATTTAATAGTTATTCCAGGGGCACTATAATATTGGCATAACCCCTAATGAACTTCTTACATTAACATGTGTGTCCTAAGAATACATGCACCTCATGCTGGGTTTTTGGCTTTGCTATTCATAAAATGATAGAGACCTTGGTTGGATCCATGAGGAGTCCCTCTTTATAAATGATATGCCCAAGGAGTACCCCAAATGGTGTCACAAACATGCATTTATTTAGATCTAGGGAATTTTTTAATACTCAAAATCACTCAAGAATGATCCTTGGATTGGTACAATGATCTTTGATCAGCCCATATACCATCCAGTCATCTAAGTAGACTTAGAAAAACTTATGGATAAAATATTTAAAATCCTCCACTATTACCCATGAGAATACTATCAAGGGATTTTTCAACCTAAAAGGCATGATGGTGTAGGTAAAAGAGCCCCATTTCATAGTAAATGTGGTCTTGGAGCGGTATTCCTTAGCTATCTAGACTTGGTGATACCTTTAGAACCCATTGGTAAAGGAGTATATCTCACAACCAATAACACCTTCTATGACTTCCTCCATGAAAGGTGTTGGGAAAGGATCGATGACATAATATACATTCAAAATGTGATAATCCACGTAGATAAAAATACACCCATCCTTCTTGATACTGATTACCATAGGACTCACCTAGTCAGATTCATCAATAGGAATAATTACTCTGACATTAAGCATGTTATCCATCTCTTATATCATGTGTGCTCGAAGGTTAGGGTTCATCTGATATGGACATTTATTTATAATATGAGTGTTATCAATCAATTTTATATGAATATTCTTGAGATAAGGGTGAAACCCTTTCATTTCACTATAATTCCTTAGAAATACATCCTGATACTCTTTCAATAGCTCAAAGAGTTGCAAAATTTTGTCTCAGTCCAATAATTGCCAATGGTCACTACCACAAGTTCTTTCTCTATGCCAATGTTTAGTTGAATAGTTTGAATTGGCTTGTGATAAGAATTATCCATTGGGGAATTGGTGTCTTAAATAGTTCATGAGTCATTACTTGTAGGAACATGTAAGTTGTTACTGAATAGATTAAATGGAGTGGATTCTTCTCCTTCTTCTACTTGAAAGATGAGCTTCTGCTTTCCTGGATAGATTTCTTCATGGTGATCTTCACTGGATACTAGTAGTGGTGAAAGAGTTGATTGTCTAGGAGGCTCATTCAATAAACCTAAGGGTTCCTTTAGTTCCTAATGAATTTTATGTATATGGTCTTCCACTAGACTTAGATCTCCAATTATTGCTTCATGTATGGTTTTAAAAGTAAGGCACAAGTCCATCCTTGGTGAGGAGTAAGAAAGCATGGATGTCATGTTTTCCTTTAATAGCTACTAGAACCTTGTTCCCATGTGCCTTTCTTCATGTATTTACCAATCCCATGCCCAAGTACACAAGGTTCTATAAAATGTATGGACCCATAGGTATTTTGGTAAAAATGTTTCCTCAACTTGCCATATTGTTTCACATGCCTCAAGATGAGGTTCAAGTGATTCTGTGCCATTATAGCTGAGTGTACCTTTGATCTTATTATCATGGTGAAATCTATGATGTAGAGAAACTCACACTTGATCTCAATATAATAGGTTCTCTTTATGCATTCACCACCATCTGGTAGTGGTGCCATCAAAAATGTGGTCTAATGACCTCATCCATTCATTTTTGGTACCATAAAACTCTTTGAGGTGATAGACAAAATCATGCACTTACATTTTTCTTTATAACCATGGAGCTTCATGAATTCTCTCCAAAGGTGGTCCCTCCAATGGTCCTCACATTTCTAAACCCATGAGGAGCACAAATTTGTGATGCTTAAGAAGATGTTTTCATCTCTATTGATGGTGTTGCATAATCTTTTAGAGAGATCATAATCACCATGGGCCCAATAGTTGTAAGCATTTCTTGTGGTATCTAAGATAGACTGGTTGTCTATCTAGTGAATAATACCATCTGGCATTAGATCATGTTGTTTATCATGTTAAGCAGTCACATTATATAAATTGTTGATGTCTTCATTAGCATTTATGGGTTCAATATAGGGTGGTCCTTGTGTTTGGTCTAAGGTATTATCACCCATTGATTAGTATTTTCAAAGTTAATGTATCATTTTTTAAAGCTTAAATCTATATGATTTTCATAGCACCAGGGCCTTCCTAGTAAGGCTGGGCAATCATCATCCTCTGTTAACTCCAAAACCTCAAAATTTGCTTTGAAGGGAACCCCAAATATTTCAATAGTGGTGTTTTTAAGGACTCCAATATGGTACACATGAGTCTTGTTTGCCATGAACAAGACATGAGGTGAAAGTTGTAAAGTTGGACTAGACATTTTCCACCAGGCATCTTTATTGAGAACATTTACTTTAGCGCTAGTATCTACTAAAATATCTTGAATTACCCATTCATTGATAGCAACATTAACTAATATTTCTCTATCTTCAGCAGAAGTAGAACTAGGAATTTCCTAATGTCAAGCATGGTTTAAATATAAATCTTTAATTTGTCTACTTAGTTAAGTGTGGGTTTCATTTGGTAGGTGAGCTTGACCTTTAAACTAAGTGCTAAGCTAGGGAATGATGTCTTCATCAAGCATGCATTTGAATAGTTCTTGGAAACTATCTCGCATTACTAGAGGTTTGGTTTCCCTTTGCACTATGACATGCTATGTGACATCCTTATCCTTAAGGTATTGAATTTTTCCTTGGATATCACACATAAATGCCATTGTATCTTGAAAAATATCCTTTTGCTAAAGTGCATCAGGGTATTTCCTAGCATGTGGTTCTTCTCAACATACCTTTTCATTTGGGTGGGGTGTAATTTACGTCTAGCCCCCACTGTGAGTAGTAATATTGACTTGCTATAAAATAAGGATAGTTGGTCAAGTGCAACATTGTGGTTTTTATATATGGATCATACCTGCACCTTTTTCATTTTGGTCCTTTGTAATGGCTACATATAGATTTGGGCACTCTTCTAGCTGATGGTCCTTTTTACAGTAAGTACAGGTTGGGTATTCTAGGAAATCCCTCTAATATTGGTCTATAAAACCAAACTTATAACAAGTCCTTGGTGGAAACCTACCACCTCACCCTCATCCTCTTCTATGCCCATGATAGTCACCATTATCTTGGGAACTAGCGACTGAAGCTTGGTGCGTGCCATGTGCTCGAGCCCCATGAATATTAGTAATTAGATGATAGTAATTGGTGTCATGAGCATAAACATCAAAATTTTTACAATACATGGATACATTAGTGATCATGGCCCATTTTAAAAGTGGACAAAAATGAACATCATGGTTTTCATGACAAATCTCACATGTTTGTTTTAGGACTGCACAAATGTTCTTACACAAGCAATCATTTCTTGTGTCTCCTTCAATTTAACAATAGATACACCAAAAACCACTACATGTCTCATGTGCATTTTTTTGCCATTAATTTTTCAAGTTAAGAAGCCATGGACTCTATTTGTCCCTCCATAAAGGGACTAATCTTAGTATCCATACTCCCAACTATTTTAACATATAAGGAAGCCTCTAGAGCCTCACGCGTATTAGTAAAATTTATCTATGACAATGTCCATCTAAAAGGTAATAATAATCCTCCTACAAACCATTATGCATGTTGATCAGGATTTATTTCAAAGTATAACTTAGAAATCAAGGTTTTGAACAAAGAATTGTATTCCCATATGCTCTTTGTAAGTCCCTGCTTTATGTCTTTCAACACAACGATACTCTGTTGCTCAAACTCAGGAATATAAAATTATTGTAGAAACACTACTTTGAGTTGGTCATAGTTGACCAATGCTTTTTAAGGGTCAAATTTGTGATACCATTTATGTGCACATTCTAAGAGGGTGGTTGCAAACTATGTTGCCTTTCACTTAAAGGACATGATGTCATATGCCCTCTAAATTATTTCACACTTATGAACATGCTTGATTGCATTTTCCACCCCTCGGTACTTAGGTAAGTGAAATGTCATTTCATAATAAACCATAGGTGGTTGAATAAATGATTGTTACGAAGATCCAGCTCCTATTCCTAGAGGGGGATCACTTCTTCCAGTACCTCCTAATCCTCCTCTAATGCCTCTAGTTGCAATACCCCTGGGGAAAGGTGTGGTGGAGGGTTGATTTCCTCGATTGGGGCCTATATCATAGCCTTAGCTAGATCCTCCAAGCATTCCAAGCTATGCCATGGACTTCTCTTGAAAAGAAAAAGATGTAGATTCTAAGTGTCCTGGTCTCAGTTTCCCTTATCCATTCAACTTCTAAATATATAATATCTATATCCCAATTCCTTATATGTACCCTATTTGACTTGAAGGCATGAGCACACACTATGGTGGGAGAGCCTAGTTGACTCATATTGGGTTCATCTCTGGTGATCCATCCTATTTATCCATAAAATGATAGTGGCAAAGGTTATGGCCCATAAGTGATGGATTCCTCATGCACGTCTGGCTCCTTGTAGCTCTTCATAGTGCTCCTTGAGTGATCCCAATCTCTTCACATGCCACTAACTACCATGATCCTCTACTGGGATTCATAATACTTCTATTTTCATAGCACTCACTAGCTTGCTACCATGTTGAATCCATGATCCTAAACCAACCAGTAGTCTCCCCTCTAAATGTGCAGTTCATGCACATGAGATTTTAGCCTTCCATGGGTAGTGTTTCCAACCCAATATCAATAATGAGATTTTTAATCTTAGAAGGAAATAGTGAAAGATATCATCTCCTTGATTCTTGTATAAAATTGAACTTTAATTCCTCAGGACATGAATATGTGGTCATGGCATATTTAAGGATGTAACTATTTTGAACACCCTTCCACCAGTAATCAACTAGTCACATCCAGGAAACTTTCAATTTTGCTAAACTCCTTTGCCATTCTGGTGTCCATGACTATCTTCATCCAAGGTTTTGAGACTATCCTTGAGCATATGCTAAGATCCAAGAATATAAAAGAAAAGGTACCTCAGAAAAGAAACTCTCATACAATGAGCTTTAAATGTTTTGTTCTACCCACTGTCACGTAGAGACTCCAAGTTCAAGATATGGAACCACAAAATTATCTTCAACATTGGTAATTCATTCTTCAATTTTCTTTAATGTAATGTTCTTAAACATTTCCCATACTTGTGCTCCAACTACTTCAGATCCTGGAAATGGAATCAAAATGTTGGGTTCTCTCTTTACGTCAATGCTAAATCCTTTTCCCAATAGGCTAACATGTTGGACCTATCACATGAGGGATAAGTCTCGCACACTCACCCAAAGCACATAGTGAAAGACCAGTTCTTGAAGACTTTGAAACACATGGTGTACTTACTCATTTCTTGTCAAATAAATATCCTACTATTATTTCTTAACATATTAATCTACCATCACTAGCTAATTATAAAAGAAATAACTCATGAATTTTAATTACTTAACACATTTCAATATTCAACATAGTTCACAATCCATTGCTTAAAGTACCATATGATAAAAATTTTATTCTCATTAAGTAATTTTTGATTACAAGACAATACTTCTTATATCTTCAAAGGTTCCTCCTTCCATTCCCCCTTCATGAATGCTTACAAAAGGGATTTCTATACTTTTTTTCCCTATCCAAGTGTCAAATTCCCAAGTAAAATTAGACATATGGCACACAGACTCTCAATAGATTGAGTTATGGCTTTAACAATTAACTATTCCTATAGACCCAGGCCTTTGTTTCCCTAGATGTCTGCTTTATGTTATTCATTCATTTTACAAATGTTCTATTCCTTGTGGGTTATTCAAGGCCTTCGATTAGTGGGGTCAAAGTATCCTATTTTGATTTATTCTTTAAACTACTCTTATGTTCCTCGCACTCCACTCCCCACATGCTCCCCTAGTCTTCTACTTCCTATTTTAGTTTATTTATTTTTGGGTTCCTCATGCCACATTCTCTTAACTAGGTCCTCTTGCACTGGTCCTTCCACACTATTTTCCTTTTGTATCCTTCCTTGGGTTCCTCATGCCACATTCTCGTGACTAGGTCCTCTTGTGTTAGTACGTCCACACCATTATCCTTTTGCATCCTTCAACTTCTATGCTACTAGTCTCATGCCATGGTCCTCCCATGCCATGGTTCTCCCATGCTATGTTGGTACTTGCATGAAAATAGACAATGGTCCTTTTACACTGCTTGCCAAAACTAGAACAAATACTTGGTCAAAATTGAGGGGCCAACATAACTTAAACCATCGTTATCCCATGAGGCACACACAATCAACATCATCACAAATAATACCATGGTGGATGAGCCCCAAATTTTTATTAGTCCTTCACCAACCTCACCTATGGAAGAAGCAAGTTGACCTGTTATCGCTTTGGAGACCCAAATAGAAGAATTTATAGCCCCTGTATCTTCACTTGATCAAACAATGCCCATGCCCACTTCTCCTTTCATGGAAGCAATTATTTATTTAACCACCTCTTCTTTTACCCCACTAAATGAAATGGTATAACCTTCTTCTTTTCCTTTTGATACCCTAGAAATGGAAGGAACTGGGACCATACCTACACCCCTAATCAAATAACCATCTCCTCCCTTAATCACCCCACAAGCAACCATCACCTCATTTACCCAATTGGGATTTTAGAACCTTTTAACTCAAGTAAAGATGAAGTAACCCTACCTTATTCCTCAAATAAGGGCTTAACATTTGAAATGATTGATCAAAGAACCAAACCTATTTACAAGCCCTTTTCTCAGTTAGTGTAAAGTATAGAATTTGCCTCAAAACCTAACCTAGATAGAGCCACCTTTTGGCACCATCTGGGGCTCCCATACCAAAATAGAGTTGAACCCTTGACCTCATTGACATCCACCCTCAAACCTATTATCACCCCATCATTAAACATTCCTTGCTCCCAAGACATGAGAGAACTGTATCACCCACCTCCACCTAGATCATCTCATAATTTTCTCGCTAGACTAGCCAAGACTCTAGGTATCCTTCCCACACCTAACATTGCCCATCCACCCATCAAATTAGACCTAAAACCCTCTAGTACACCTAAAAAACCACCAACAAAGATGGACTGAAGGGTGAAGTTGCCTAAACCTCATCCTCGAGCTCAACCTATGACACCTCTTTCTCATTTACCATTTATTTTGGGACCTGACCCTTCTACCATCCCAGTCACCTATTTCACTTCAATTAAACCAATGCCTTTTTCTATGTCTACCCTTCCATCACCTAGGCCATCGACTTCTTCATTGTTCTTAGCTAGTTTATCCCCCTCCATTTTCCCACCTATTATCAACCCCTCATCGTCTACTTTGAAACCATCCACCAATAACCCAATCATAGTTAAGCTAAACCAACCCAATCCATCTACCAAAGTTGCTCAACCACATACCCTTTTTAAGGTCAACACTATGCCTAAGAAGGTTCCTATTTCCTTGATGAGCATTTCAACACCCCCAACACCTCTAAATGAATCCTACTCAATTATTTTATAGAGGATATTGAAAACATCCTCCATTAAACTTCCGCCTATTAATTTTTTTACCCCCTCTAATACCAAACCCTCTTGGTTAGATGATACTTAGATTTATACATACCATAAGATTCCAAGACATGACATAGATAACTGCAAAGCTCTCCAAGCTCTTTTTCACTACTTATATGATGATGATGATCTATTATTAGATGAGCCACTACCACCTCCTTTACCAGCCCAACTACCAACCTAATTAATTCAACCACCATCCCAATGTACATCAGCTTCCCCACTTTCACTTAAAAGTGAGGGGGAGGAATCGAGGCAATCACCTATTGTCTTTGCCATCCACATGATTGCCTAATCTCAAGATCAACAAAGAGGTAAAGGAAGAGCCAATGTGTCCATCCCATGAACATATCCTTTGAACTCCCAACCTTTCAACCAATCCCTAATACCAACACCTTCACCTATGCCATCACCAAATCCCAAGGTGTCCATCTTTGGTACCCCTCTATCTAACCCTTCTGAATCCATCCAACAAACCATATTGAAGCAACTCCACCAGACCCTAGTCAAGATGAGTCTTTATGAGTTAATCAACACATCACCTCATCACTACCAAGTGTTGATAGAGGCTCCACAATCCATAGAGGTTCAACTAGATGACCCTCAACCTCTTGCATCCTTCATTGGAGCCCTCTGACATTCCACCATCATCACCTTCCAAGATTATGAGAGACCTCCAATCCATTCTGAGGAGTCTAACCCTCCTTTCTTTGTCACCATATACATTAATCATACCCATGTCAAAAGGGTAATGATCGATGGTGGAATCAACATCAACGTAATCTCTTCCCATGCTTTCAATTAATTGCATTTACTAAAGAACATCATGGTCAAAAGCACAATGGTTCTTTACTCCTTTAATACCATGATGGCTACTACCTTAGGGATCATTGTCCTTCAAATATGCTTGGGGCCTTGCACTATTTCTGAGCTATTTTATGTTATAGAGGGTGAGTTTCAATATAACATTCTACTTGGATGCCCTTGGATCTGATCTATGAGTTGTATCCCCTCTACTTTACACTATTGTGTCAAATTTGAACATGAAGGATAGGTTGTAACCATCAAGGCTGATCCCAGTTCTTTTACATCTTGCAACATGACCTATAGGCCTAATGATATCTTTCTTCCACATTCATCTCTCATACAATCAACCAACCCCATTAACACAACTTCACCACCAACCTCAACTCATAGTGTTTCTACCATCAACAACAATGAAGCCTTAATTAGTGCATCTATATCCTCTTCCCAGATTATTATTGAGGATTCTTTAGCACAAAATTTCTAATGTCTCTCCCTTAGGGAATATTGACTTTTAGCTTTAGATGGTTTTCCCACTCTGTATGAATATGGGAACCTTCAAAATGACCCTTCTTATGACCTCAACATAGGAACCATAATCATGAAGACTTTAACATCATCTCATCTAATTTTTTTTTATCAATACCATTAGTATAGGCCCACTGACCTATCAAAAAGGTGGCCAAGCCAAAACCTTTCCCCTCATCCATCTTAATATGATCGACTATGATTCACCCACCATTCATACTATTCAATGTCAAGATGATGATTGTATCTTCACCTACCTCGATGTAGGAGATTCTTCTATCCATAAATCTCTCCCTCCTAAAAACCAAACCATACTTAATGAATCAACTATTGCTGTTAACTTGGGGACCCAGGAGGATCCTCATATCATTAAACTTAGCCAATCCTTAAACTTAGATGAGTAATAAGATTATCCCACCTTCCTTTAAGACCTTAGCATCACATTCATGTGGTCTTATCAAGATATGCATGAGATTGACCCCTCCATCACTCTCCATAACATATTTACCTATCATGAGGCTAAGTCAATATGGAAAAATATTTGTAAAATGAACCCTCACATAGCTCTTCTAGTCAAAGAAGAACTTCAATGTCTTCTATCTGTCAACTTCATTCAACCCATTGACTATCCACAATGGGTCTCTAATATTGTCCCCATCACCAAACCCACTGGGGGACTCTATCTTTGTGTCATTTTCCATGACCTTAACCTTGCATGCCCCAAAAATGACTTTCATTTACCCAACATTGACCAACTAGTTGATCTTACGATGGGCCACAAGGTGTTATCCCTCATGGATAGATTTTTAGGATATAATCAGATCTTGATCGCCCCCTCAGATCAACATTAAACTGCCTTCATTACTCCTTGGGGAACCTTATGCTATCGGGTCATTTATTTTGGTTTAAAAAATGTAGGAGTGACTTATTAATGAGCCATGACCTATATCTTCCAAAATCTTATCCATAAGATTGTAGAAGATTATGTGGATGATCTCCTCGAGAAATCTAAACACCATGAAGATCATCTAGTTGTTCTTGCTATTATTTTTGATTAACTTATACAAATCCATGTTTGGCTCAATCCCAAGAAATGCATTTTTGGGGTTTTCTCTAGGAAAATCCTTGGCTTTATCATTTTCCTTTGTGAAATTAAAATTGATCTTGCTAAGGTCAAGGCCATCCTATAAATGCCTCCTCTAACAAACCTTAAACAACTTCACAGTCTGTAGGGAAAACTCTAATCTATCCATCACTTTATCTCCTAGATATCAAATATATACCAACCATTTCACCATCTCCTAAAGAAATATACCTCCTTTAGATGGACCAAAGATTGTCAACAAGCCTTTGATTCACTCAAGGAGTACCTACTTTCTCCACTAGTTCTTATCCCACCTAGGGATGACCAACCTTTCCACCTTTACATATCTACCATTAATCACTATTTAGGTGCAATGTTGGCTCATTAAGATGAATAAAACAAATAGAAATCCATCTATTATATTATCCTCATGATTTTAGAGTATGATACATGATATACCCATCCTTAAAAACTTTGTCTCGCTCTCATTTTTGTCACCTCTAAACTCTGTCATTACATTTTCAATCACAAATAATATGTTATTACTGACACTGACCCACTCAAGTATATTCACTCCAAGCCATACCAAAATCAATGTATGGCTAAATGGCTCATGCTTCTAATTGAGTTCAATCTTGAGTTTCTTCAACAAAAATTCATTAAAGGGTAGGTCATCACTAACCAATTGGCTGAAGCTCCCCTCCCAGATAACCAACCCATTCCATTGACCTTTCTAGATAAGTCTATTGTGACTCTTTCTTAGGGAAAACCCCATTACCAAATAACCATGTTTTTTTATGGCTCTAGGTGCCAACATGGTGGGGATGTAGGCATAATTATCATTCCCCTTCATGGAGAACCTTTTCCACTTTCCTTTAAACTTGACATTGAATGTAATAACAACATGGTAGAATATGAAGCTTTGGTCATTGGTCTCCAAACTGCTCTCACTTTGAGAATCAAAACCATTTCTATCTTTGAGGATTCCCAACTCATGATCAACCAATTCAATGGGTCCTATCAATGTAAAAATGATATTTTATAAAAGTATAAGCTTCTCATTGACAAACTCTTAACATCTTTTTAATGTTACTAGATCCAGTTAGTAGCTTGATCTACTAATAAATTCATAGATATAATGGCCTCTCTTTCATCTCAAATTCCCTCTCAACCTGATAAATCTAAACTATTTGTCACCATCCATTACTTCATTAGGATTTCATATATCAATTCAGACCTTCCTACCATTTTTAGTGTGGAGGCATCTCCCTTAGATAGTTGGTATGACCAAACTTTTAACCACCTTAACCTTGGAATCATTCCACCCAACCTCTCAAAGAATGTCAGGAAAGCCTTCATTCAGGGTACCTCTCATTATACCATATCAGGTGGAATCCTTTGCAAATGTGGCTTTGATGAACTTCTTCTCCATTGTTTATGAAGTCATGAGATTTCCCACACTATCAAGGAAAATCATGATGGAGTATATGGGGGATACTTTAGTGGCCTCACTATCGCTAAAAGAATCCTACACCTTGGATACTATTGGCCTATCCTCAATCAGAACTATTGTGACTAAGTAAATAAGTGTGTCAAATGCTAATAACATGCTAACTTGAATCACAGGCCAGCTCATAAAATTTAGGTTTCCAAGGATTATTGGCCCTTCTCATAGCGGGATCTTGATCTCATTGGAGAAATCAATCCTCACTCAATCCAATGACATAATTACATCATCATTTCCATTGAATATTTCACTAAATGGGTAGAATCCATTCCCCTTATCAAGATCAAAGCTAAACCAACTATCGATTTCATCAATCACCACACCATTTATCATTTTGGCATCCATCACAAAATCATAACTGATAATGGAAAATCCTTCAAAAACAAGAAGTTTAAGCCCTCTATGATGCTTTTGGCATCAAGCTCAACCATTCCTTACCTTATCATCTATAGGAAAATAGATAGACAGATGCCTCTAACAAAACCCTCATTAAGATGCTAACTAAAGTTGTAAGTACTTTAGGTCAGGATTAGCACTTGTACATCTTATTCACTTTGTGGGCATATTGCACTAGCATTCAAACCTCCATGGGTACTACACCTTTTTCCCTAGTCTTTGGTGTAGAGATCATCTCACCTCTCAAAATTTAGATCCCCTCTCTTCACATATCCTTACAAGACATAATTTTTGGCAATGATTATCGTCAAGAACACCTCACATGGCTCGAGTTTCTTAATGAGCATCACCTTATTACCCTTAACCATCTTCACTTCTACCAAGAGCATATCACTCATACTTATAACAAACATCTGAAATAATGGGAGTTCAATATTGGAGACCTCATCCTTAAAGAAAACCAACACATAACAAATATGGATAAAATAAAAAAAGGGAAAATTTGGTTTCAATTGACTTAGACCCTATATCATCAGCCATAAGTATGGATCAAGATCTTATCATTTATCCTCTCTTGAAGGCAAACTAGCACCTAAGCCTCTCAATGCTTCACATCTGCATCCTTTCTATTGTTAAGGAAGATCTGATAAACCTTTTTATCTAACTTAAGCTCATCCCTTAGTTTATGAGATTCTCACCTCCCTTACCCTATTACCCTATTCCTCTTGGGAACATGTGATTATAATAGACCCATGTGATTATCCATCATAGTTTTGGCCTAATATTAAACATGGGTACCATAACTCTACCCATGGCATGGTTCTCATGGATACTTTTTGTCTTTAACTAGATGGAATCCCATGGCCACTTGCTTCCCAAAACCACTTTATAGTACCTCACAACCACTTTTTTGGTAAAAAATTTACCTCTATATAGGTCAACCTCTAAGCTTGGATAGATGGGTCCATGTATAAAACAACATTCAAATATTCTACATGGGATATAAAATATTATTTGGGTCCATTTTCTTAAATATAGACTACTCCCTCAAAGTATGGCTACCAAATACAGTCAAACTTACATATATTGATCCCTCAAATGATAGCTATCAAACACTTATTCATACTTATACCACTCCCTCAAAGGATGGCTAAGCCAAAATGTCAAAAATAATCTATTCATATAAGTTGCAATTGGCTCAATCAAAGCACTTGAAGCTTCTGACATTGATCAGCTTCATCTTTTTCATAAAAGCAAGTAGAAAATGACCCCCATTAAAATAAATTTATCCCACAAAAGGGGTGCAATCGACTCTCTCATAAAAAATTATATTTGTAGACTTCTCACATCGATCAGTCTACACCTTATAAATACATGGACTTGTCTATTCTGGTGCTCAGGTTACCTATCAAAAGGGTAAGTAAATCCACATTAGGTTATTGCATCATCCCTTTTCCCTCTATTTACCTATCATCCCATTTTGTATACCCTATAAAAATCAAAAGACTATGAGCTCACTTGGCACCCTACATTTATGATGATACGTTTTCACTGAAAGTGTGATATTGCAAAGCATATGAAAGGTTTGTTTTCATTAAGATCAATCCACCCTAGGTTTAATTGGGTCCAAGCCAATGAACCCAACACGCCTTTTTCTTACTTTCTCTTATATTGGTTCATGAGGATGTTTCCTCTCATCATTCTTTTTCCCACATTTAGTTTGTTATCTACACTTTATGTATTTTCATTCAAACATTAAATCTTATCTATACTCACCACAACAATATTAAAGTAGAACATAATCCATAATGAAAAATATTTCATGAACCATGGAATCAAAATAAACACATTATACCAATCATTTTATTTTGTAAGATATATAACATTCACACATTATTTAAATATCAAAGCATGTACATCATAAGCATTAACCACACATTAGAATCTATCCATATACTAAGAAAAAAATTCTAAATAATCATCATAATCATAAGTCCATAAGTAATCATCATCTATAACATCAAAATCATCTTAGACACTCATCAATATCAATCCTAATCATCACATCATAAACATACAAAAATCCATCTCATAAAACATAAAAGCATAATCACCATAAACATCTAAATCACATATATATATCAATATGTGTCAATACATGTACATATCTCTCACTCATGTACATCTCACATCTTTGACACACATGCTGGTATCAAAATACATATATACATATCAAAAAATATACAATCTCATCATGGAACTGCACCTGGAGTACCACTGCCACTAGCCCCATCTGTACATGTACCAGGTGGTGGTCCCTATGGGACCCCTATTTGACTCACTATCATAGCCCACTAACTTAGGGTACTAAACATGGCCCCACCACCCATACTAGCTCTGTACTCAGTAAATCTCATGGCATGGGGAAATTGATCAAATACCATCACATCATAATAATGAATCTCCTGTATAATGGATAAATAATGTGCTCATGGCACTAAATTTTTTGGCCCTCCTACTATTATTTCCACACCCACACCAATCTAGCCCTCTAATGTGCCTATCTAGCCCTATAACATGGCTACATGTCCCTATAAAGTAATGACTTGTGTCTATGCTTGGTCCCTCTCCATCATCATATCCCCCACCTATCTGTGTAGAGCTATAGTCTGGCCATACAACATGGCCACCTACCCCTATAATGTAGTGATTTAGTCCTAGGCTACATCTAATAACACCACTACTTATAGATCACCCTATACCAATCCCTATACTAGATCAATGTCCATGGGTCTTTGACCCCCATCACCCTAACTAAAATTGGCTACCACATATCTACCTTAAAACCATGTATTATAATCAGCTATGATGCCTGCATCATCTCTCACTCTATTGGGTAGCTCCTCATGATCTAACTCATCCTCTTATGGCTATAGCTCTAGTAATAAAAACTTTGCATCCTCCATCCTATACTATGTAAAATTAGGAAGAATACCCTATATGAGTCTAAACTATCTTTATACTCTCTCAAATGGGATGTGATCTGTCTCACTGTCTTATCTGCCATATACCCATCTCTAGCTCATTAGTGAATATGTATGGTACCTATACCCAACCCACATAGGCCAAGTCATGTATGACCTCCAAATTATATCTCTTGGTGTTAAACCCTCCATGGCATCTCAAAACCAATTAATATCCCTCGCACCACTACCATCCCCTATCATCTCCCCATCCCTCCTCCATCGATAAAATCCAACTCTATAATCTATCGACAAGTAACCCTCTATATGCAAGCCTAATGGTCTCAGCACCCATATGTGATTGAACACCCAAAAATCAAGTATGAGCCCCACGCTGAGGCCATAATGCCTATGTGTTCTGAAACCCCATAACTCTTTATAGATCTAAACTAACAAAACATGGACCCATCCAAAAATAGTCCTCCCAAGTGCTAGCTCTACAAGTACCCCTAGCAGAACACAAGGAAATTCCCTCCAATGGACTCTGGTAAAGCATAACACATCACCACTAGATGAATCATCATCAGTAAGTATCTCTCTCCTTATGCCCTCTCATATAGAGGCCTAATGCTAAATCCACTTGAGTGAAACTATTCATGTGCTCCATCCACCCTGTATAACATATCCATACACTCATCAATCTCCTCACTCTCTATGTGATAAATTGGGTCCCCTTGAAGGGGTAACCATGTAATCCTATGTACATCCTCTAATAGGATTCTCATCTCTCCCATTGGTAACTAGAATGTGTTAGTTTCTAGGTCCCATCTCTCGATGAGGGCCAACTATTATCACAAGATCTCTAGGAAGGTGTTGGTAGTGGCTCATCATTCCAAACCCAACAACCTCCATATGTCACCAATCCTCTACATACATAACATCTTTCACCTCTATAAAGATCTTAGGTACTTGATCTAACAAATGGATCTAATCTCAGACTTACCAAATAATCATATCAAAAATGAGGTAATCAACTTCTTCCTATCTACTTTTCCCAAGATATGACAACTATCAATCACTAGTACACACCCTACCAATATTTCATCTATCCCTTTCCTACTTCTCTCTCTTATTAGTGCAAACAACAATTTAAACCCTTTGTAGATTTCATGCACCTATCACCTACTTGGTACTAATTACTTTTGTCCCCCCAATCCTACTCTTTGTCTCTTTCTAAATGGTTATTTAAACAACTATCTCCCTCTTGTATCTGGCTGAGTGTCGACTATACAAAGCTTCACTATAACTTTAAAACATCTCTATACCAATATACACCGTGATAACATTTTATCCCCTAATCAATTCTTTACCTTTATAATCATCCTATCCTACCCTGCATCTTTTCTCAAATGGCTAATATATTAATGAGAAAATTACATGCATCTCAGCTCTAAATAGATACCTATTCTCTACATCTTTCACGAAATGACCTACCTTTAACAAAACCTATTAACATTCTACCATTTATCAAATTTACAACATACCTAACCATTATTTAGTACAAGAATGCATTCTCCAAAACACCATTTACAACCATTTATAACATAACACAAATATAATACCATATAATATCAAATTGATCTATTACTCAAACCCAAACCAACACTTCCCCTTTTCTTTTTCTCATTCCCTTTCACCAACATAGTAACCTAGTTTTAATAACATGTTATAACACCTAAATGCACTCCACCTCTCTTTTTCCCACCTAAAAAAAAACCCTTCATCGACCATCAATGGATCCCTCAACCATCGACGGTCCCCTTAGGGAATTTTTTTCCTCAAGTCGATCGTCGTCTGTCAAGTAAACCACTGATGGTCACTGTGAGTGACTATCGATAGTGAACTTCAAACCCGCAACCTCCTATACCACACCCTCCTCTACACTAATTCTCACTACTCCTTCTTTTCCCTCTCTTACATAAACACTAGCTTGCACTTTCCTACCCTTCTCCCTATTTTCCCTATTTTTATCACACATTTTCATCAAACCTAAATCCACCAAAAACCCTAGGGTATTTTTTTACCCATATCATTTTATGACCACATGCTATCTAATTTAATAAACATAATTCTTAAAAAACACTTTAATTCTAAAATCATGAGGACCTTACCTCATTTTGTGACCAATGATGACGTCTTAGTCCATGTCCAACCACCTAGCCACATTTGTCTCTAACATCCATCTCGACTCCACTAGATCACTCTCTCACTCACAACCACCAATCTATTCTCTCCACCTCAGCCAACCTCTACAATCAAAATTAACCTTTATACACAATGCTTAGACAACATAAACTAACAAATCTCTAAGTCTTGAATGAGGACAAAACTTTCCTTATTCACCTTTTTACCATGGTTTTAGGGTTATTTTTACCCAACCATCGATGGTTGCCTAACCATTTATGGCTGACCCTAATCATCAATGGTTAACCAACCATCAAAGTTAATCCTAATCCTCAATAGTTGACCAACCATCGATAGTTGACCCTAATTATTGATGATTACCTAATCATCACCAGTTAACCCTAACCATCAAATTTAGGGTTATGATTCATATTCCCCAACTTTCTCACCATTTTATACCTAAACAAAACCTTGTAAGTACACCAAAGTGGGGAAACCCATTTCTTACCACACTTTGGCCTATTCAGGAGTAACCCTCTCCCCCAACTAGCAAGAAGTACATTAGGCCTGAAGTCCATATTAGATCCACTATCCATGGGACTGTGTAGGCAACATCCTCTTGCTTAGCACATCAAGAGCTAGCTCAACCACTCCCTACCCAACCAAGCACCCAACCCATTTACTCACGTCTACCTCAACATTGGCACCTTTTTGAAACTAAGCTATTTGTATGTTTTGTGATGACCTTACTTTGGTCATGATGACCACCTTGACCAATTTTTCCATGTTGAACTTTTGCATTATGCACCACCTTATGTGTGATCTAACCATTTATGTTTTTCTCAGGAGCACTTCCTACCCTGGATACTTGAGTAAACACTGACCTTATTTAGGATACTTGATATGTGTGACCTGATCAATTATGACCAATGCTGGGGATCATTTACCTTATCACTTCTCCTCAAACCCAAATGTATTATTATCAATATTGGAAACTTAATTCTTTATATGATCTTGACTCTCATACTTTGTTGCATTTTATGCATGTATTTGCATTTCAAATACCCACACTTTTTCATCACCATCCTTGTGACCTCCATTTTACCTTCTATCAGACCACAACCTAATTTTAGTTTCACCTCATCACCTCTTGGTTTGAGGGGGATTACCCTCCTCCCATATTTGAGGCAATTAGACCTTGATGGATCAACAATTAATTTTTTTCTATTGTTTATTGACCTAAAGATGCACAATAAAAAGGGGAAAAATGTAAACACTCAAAAATGTCCCCTTGACCAGTTTTTGTTGTCAAACTACCTCAAACCTATTCTCAACATTTAGTTAACTATTTACCTAGTTAACTCACCCTTAAAAACACCTATCTATATTTTGAAACTCATTATCAGACCTAGGACATTTTGTTAAATATTTTAAAACATTAACTTAGGACCCATTTTCACCCTTTTAAGCTTAGGAGCATGACTGTCGATGGTCAGCCTAACCATTGATGGTTAACCTGATTATTGATGGTCAGGCCTTTAGACTTATAATTTATGAAATACCATCTATAGGCAAGACATGCATGGGCAAAATTGAAACTTTCCCATGAAAACCTTATAACTTACCATATTTATTCTAGAATAAATTAGCAACTTCCTTCCTCCTCGCTTAGAAATTTTATGCTATAAATTGAGGGCTCTTGGAGAGAAAAGGATCTTAAAAATTGCATCTAGGCTCTCTTGTTTTCTTTGTGTAGGAATCTAAGATCTTAAAACTCTATCCATGTGAATTTTGAAGGCTTGAGTACTTTTATGCTATCTAGTTTTGTTTATCTTGTCATTAGCTTCCACTTTGCATCATACATGTATTTTTCTCTTATTTTTAGCATTTATTTTCTCCACTAAATCTTACTATCTTGAATCAGATCACCTACACATTATCCCTTACTTGTATAACCCATATTTAACCTTTTTTCCACTTACCACTTCATCCCCAACTCCATTTCAATTCCCTACAACTTTCCATAGTCAACCATCGTCAGTTGTTGCAACCATTACCAGTTAACTAACCATCATCGGTTAGGACAATCATCATCGATCAACCTAACTACTAACGATCACTATCATGAAAAATAATAGATTGTTATTTCCTCCCCTTTCACACATAATTAGACCTTATCTCTATTTCTGTCCTATTTATAGACCCTACTCACAAACTCTAGACTTGACCTTGATCCACTTGTGCATGGTATTGACCCACCATGATATACTTTTATAAATAGGTACACTATTTATTTATTACATACTCATTTATGTTTATCATCTTTCATTTCTATTTTCAGAACATTTTGATTAGGGGAGTGGATTGATAGCCATCCAAGGGAGATTTTACTTCTTGGATCTAGCATGTTGCTAGGTAGTCCACCCTTCATACACATCTAACAAACAAGTTGGTTTAGTGTGTTCTTATTGTAGGTAGCCCTTCCTCACCAAAAAAGAGCTCCCACTTTATCTGGTCATCAAAAAGTGAAATGTTTAACTAGGTACTCACCCCTCATCTATTGTTTCTCTCATTTTTTCTAAAACTTAAAAATAAAGTTAGAAATAGTAGGAAACAAAAATGGTTACTCCTGAATTAGTTCAAAGTATAAGATCAACTATTAGGGATACTATACATAGACCTTCAAGTCCCCTCAAAGTGATTTCACCATCAAAGATAAGAATATGGTTACTACTTAGGTCCTCCACAAGGAACCCTAAGCCATCTTTTCAACCCACTTCTACACAAGAGCCCATTCAGATCATACAAGATGAACCAACTACAAAACCTATTTCACATCTAGCACCTCAAGAGGCCTCACATGAAGAAATTATTCCTCTCACTTAGAAGAGAAGAATAAAGTTGATATTAACTAATGATGACGAAGAAAAAATAGCTAAAAAACTATTGATACCCTGTGGTAGGAACCCACTACCACTGTTAGTGTATCATAACACAAAGAGGAAGTGAAAAATCCTTTTCCACAAGATGATTTTACAGAGACTATTCCTTTTACCTTAGCACAAATATTCATTGACAAAGGTAAATATCCCATGATTGTTGAAAAATCTCAACCATCAAAAGAGATAGATGAAGTATAACTACAACATGCCTTGGCAATATCCAAAATAGAAGCTATAATCAAATAGGATGCATAAGACATTACTGAGCTATTATCTTCAGCCCAGTGTAAAAATTTTGTCATCTCTCTTTTGTTGAAAAAAATAGAAAGCATTCAAACTCAGTCTTTTAAGAAGTTAGATGAATATGAGAATGACATTATTTATCTATGGAGTTACACCAAGACACTTGAAGAAGATAATATATCCTTGATAAGTAATATTCTTAAATTTGTATAAGATAATACCATATTGAAAGCTCAAAAAGCCTCTAACTCTTGTAATGTGCCTCCCAAACCCATGGTAGAACAAGGTTGAAAAACCATTCTATCTTAACCTGAAGTCAGAAGTCACTAATAAAAAAATTATTTTGAGCTTGATTAATTGAAGAAGAAAAAAAAACTTCTTGAAAAGGAGAAATAAAAATTAAAAGAAGACTTGACACAAGCACAATAGCAAGAAGAACAAACTAGACAAACCATTCAATTCACTTGGTGAAAATTTGTTAGCTTGTAGGAGTCCATCCCCTACATATAGTTTATTCTTGCATGAGTAATTTTTTAGATGACAGTTAATCCAAATCTCTTGTGGATTGCCACATGAGATTAATACAAGTAAAGAATTCTTGACAGTCTATCAAAAAATTACTCCTGATAGACATGATTTATTATGTGAATTTTATCTATGTGATATTATTATGGGGAATATTAATAATTTATTGGTCAATTTATTTTTTGGAGAGTTACAATTAAGATCCATTCTCTCTACCTATAGGAATAAAATATCATGGTAGGATAAATATAATGACCATGTAAGTACTACAAGAGAATTTGGTATACACATCAAACCCCAATTTAGTAATGTACAAAAAATATTGGAAAAAATCAAAAGTTTCTATTTTCAATGGTATGAAATCTATGATCACTATCTTCATGATCTATAGAATGGCATTATCAATTTTGAATTATTTGTCTAACATTTATTTTACCAATTTGTGACTACCTGTAGTCAACACTAGAATTTGTTGACAGTCTCTTTAAAAAGGAGAGAAGTTATTTCTCCTACTACTATCAGATGGACCCTTAGAATATCTAAGGCCATCACTCAGATAATTACCGATATACTTCAAGGAGGAAAACAATTTTGGATTGGGATGAGATTCATACCACCTCTATTACTTTATCCTATGTCTCCATGACAGAATACAAAGCCACAGTCTGAAGAATAATTTGCTCTTTGGTTTCATTTTATTAAAAAGGATATGGGATTAACTTCTCCTTATGAGATAATATTACAAGATTTTTACTCCATATATGATTTTAGTCTCAATTTGGAGTAGATAATTCACACTTATGAAGATAAGAGAAGTTAGTTTGCAATGGGACTTGCAAAAGGTAAGGTGTGGGGGACATGATGAGTCCACACTATGACTCATTATAGCCATGATGTATCATCTTTCACAGCCATAAATATGCTATTTGAGTTGAGCATTGCATGAATTCTTAGGGTTTATAACTAGCCTAAGGTAGAAAATTAATGATTTTATCTTTATAAGCTCATGTGAGTCTTAGTTAGCATTCTTTTCATGATGTTCTAACTATTTGCATGTTTAGTCTTCCATATTTTGATATGTATAGGTATGATAGCATCTAAATAAGAGTTTGCTTTGATCTCATGAATATAAGGAAGTGCCATGACCAAAAAATGATCATTCAATGATAGTTTTGAACTCTACCAAACATTCTACAGAAATTTGATAGATAGATATGGATTACAATAGTCAAGCTACTGATTATGACAATCAGGCTATGGATTATGACAATTGTGCTCTCGACTCTCATAACTCACTACAGACTCATCCATAACATGTTCTAAGGCATTCTAGAAGTTCTTTTAGATATTCTATGATGATTTGGGACTCCTTTAGATACTTTCTATCTTTATATATGTCTATATATAGATTTATATTTATGTACATCTTTCCATTTTTAGAAGTTGGTAGATATAGGTTGCAACTCTAGATCAGATGATATGGATATATTGTATGTAAGATTTGGTGATTAGATATGGTTAGAATAAGTAGTTTAAAATCCCAAGAGAATATTTCCAACCATGTTTGGATCTTGTTGCAATGCTTTTCTTTATTTTGGCCATATAAACCAATCTCTTTGAATATCCTCTTATTTTGGTTAGTTGAGTCGTTACCTAGTTTTTAGGACAGTTAGCTTCTTTTGCATCTAATATAAGGAAGATCCATGCTTGATCTATAGGGGTAAATAAAACATTTTAAGAATTATTATTTTGAATATGATATGATTTTGTAGTAGAATACTCTTTCATTCTATGCATTAAGAAATATTTCTAAGGATTGAATTGATTTAACCTTGAATCTAAGGGTGAGCAAGGGCCCACTCTCCAAGGAGATAGGACATGTATTTTTTGTATTTATAATTTATTTCTTATTTATTTTTAATTAAAATTAATATAAATGCTATGTGTGATTGGATTAATAACTTGCAGGTTAGAATAGATTGTTAATGTGTGTACTTTAAGATTTGAACAAACATTTATCATTTATTTAATTTAAGCAATCTTTTTTTTGTAATTTAGCTTAGAAGTGTGGATTTGGTATTTGATTCTAGTGTGTTTATTTTCTAACAACATTGTGTGATTGATTTCAAAATATTTAATTCAGATTGGTGTGTTTTCATTGTTTCTACTCTTTTTTGCTACTTAATATTCAGAAGAAATAAGAAACTAAAGATAATGGTCATGGGTTTGTACGTACCCAGATGAAGTTGTGCATCGTATCTAGATGATTGAAGGAGCTCCTCTTTGGCTGTGGAGGAAGACACTTGAAGAAGAAAGAGACTCATACACAAAAAAATGTTAGATAAAGATAAGGTGGACTGCCAAGCGATATGCTCGGTCCCAGAAGCGCAAAGACTTCCTTGAGGGATGACAGTCCACTGTTTATAAGTAAAAGTGTCAAAAATAAAGAAATGACAAATGACTAACAAAGAGGAAATTAGATAATGCGTACCTATTTCTTTGCAGTCGGTCTGCCATAGTCACTGACGTCGATAGTTCTACTGGTGTCAGTTGGTCAACTTGCCGATGTTAGTTATACTGTCAACGTCGATAGAGGCAGTGGTTGATGTCGGTTAGGGCAATGGCCTTGGATGGGTTTTGGACAGGTTTGTGGTCAATAGAGGGGTCTATAAGGAGTCTGGGTCTATGTAGGGTTGCAGGGAGACAAATAAGGTCCACAGAAGGACAAAGGTAGAGGCTAGGTTGTCAAAAAGGGTAAGGGTGAGAGGAAGGCTTTTCAAGCCCTTCCCCAGAAGAAGTCGAGTCTGGTTGAAAGTCGGGTCTGGTCTAGTGGTATTTAAAAATAGTAAATAGAAGCTAATTACTAATGCTTTCTAAATTACTGAAATGAAAGGGCAGAAGAAATACTTAGCTCTGGTGAGATGAAGAACCAAGGTGTTGAACGCTTGTACCTATTATGGCTTGATGCAGAAGACCTCATGTAATATTCAAATTCAATCTGGAGTCATTTGCATAGAGTCTTTGTGGCCAAGGGGATGTTAGTTGAGGTTTGATACCTGGTGATGTCTCAGAGCCTGAGAGGAAGAGAGAGAGAGCCAAATCTGAGCAAGAGGTTGATTCCTAGAGTGATTAGAAGAGTCTAAGGGCCCGTAAGAGAGTTTAAGAACTGATTGATAAGAGTTAAAGGCTAAACTCAACGTTAGATGTTAGTTTATGTAATCGATGTTGGCAATCCCACTGGCGTCGGCCGATAGTTGACTGACATTGGTAGGTAGAGAACTGGTAAAAGGGCTTAACAACCTGTTCTCCATCTGCCAAGTGCATAGTCCGTTGGAGAATTGTTGAAGGTTGGGATAAATACGCATGAGAGTTGGTTAGTGAATAAATAGGGGGTGAGAATAAGTCTTAGTTAGTTATGATTAGGATGACTTAGTCTCAAGGTGAGTCATAGGGTAGAACATGGTCTTAGGGCGAGGTGTCCAAGGTGAGGTGTCCACGGTGAGGTGTCGAGGGTGATGTCATTAATCTAAAATAAGTGGTTTATTTTAAATTAATGAAGTGTGTAAGGGTCCAAGGGGAGTTGACATAATTTTGGTGTCTACATTTTTCCCTTTTTGTCTTGTTGGTTGTTCTGGATGAACTGCAAGACAAAAATAGGAGTAGATGCCCTAGGTATGGTGATGAGGTATTCCCCCTCAAAGTGGGAGTCGAGGGAAGGTAACCTGATATTGGGTGCCAATTTGATAGGCAGTGGATGGGGTATGGTGAAGTTTGAGTGAGAATGCTGTAATAGTTGAGATTGCATGTATACCACTTCACGTGATAGTCTACTCAAATTATCGCAGGTAAGGTCGAGGAGTGCTAAAATCAAAATAATTAGTCCCCAACATTTAGTTGTAGCTAATTGGGTTAAACAATCAAAGTTGTAGCTCTAATGGTCATCGTGTTCCAAGTATCTCGGGCTCAGGATGTGCTCCTGGAAAACATGAAAATGTCACAAGTAGTGGGGATCAACTTGGGCACAATCCAATACTTGTGGGGGTCGTAATATGGGTTGCATACAATTTGCTAACCATTTGTGAGGTAGCATACATGCAATCAAAACAACCAAGGCAGAGTTGTCTCGAAAGTGGTCATGGTCGAAGGAGATAGTCGTGATCTCCAAGGTCATTGGTCGAATCAATTTGAGATATAAGTGATCTCAAATGTTGTGTGTCTTGGTCAGGGAGATGTGTGTGATCTCCAATGTGCCCCATGAGAAGTCGAAAATGACTTCTGCAGTGTCAGGGCTGGTTGTTGGGTCATGTCATGGTTTTAGACTAGGTTAAGTCATGGTTAAAGGTAATATGGTTCATCCATCAAGTGTACGGATGAACGGATGGCCGCTGTCATTAGGGAGATGAATGGGTGAATGGCTGAGCTAACCTCAAAAGACTGAGTGTTGCCTACATTGCCCCTGTTGTAAGGGCCTCAGGCCAATGTAGTTCTTGAGAAGAGTCAAAGTGGTTGATGATTGTTTTGGTCAGGTTAGTGTTGTTAGCATTTCCCATGTGTGTGATGGTACATTCTTGAAATGATGAAGGGTATGATGATGTTACAACCTTTTTCATATTATGTGATGGTGTATTCTGTAACATTGGTTGTATGGGTTTTCATCCCTAGCAATTTTCTATATTTGTGATGGTGTATGCTAAAAATGAAATGAGTATGATTTATGCTTCAGCAAGTAATGGTTTATGCTTGATATAAATTATGTTGGTTGATAGTTTCCATGTGTATTGTTGTCCATAGAAACTTGTGTGAATGGGCTATGTCATGTTAGTGGTCTAAAAAATGTTTTGGTTTGGTTTGGTTGGTTTTGGTTAGATAATGGTTTGGTTATGTGTGACCAAGATGTATAAGAAGTGAAAGGCATGTTGCTCTTTCATTGACAAGGACCATAATGATTGGATAGATAAGGCTTTTGTAAACCAAAAGCCCTATTCATGCATTACGTCGTTGACCATTGGTTTATGTTAGATAAGTATTCGAATCACTTGACGTTAAGTGAGCTCGAAATCCCTTGAGTATGTTAGGGTGATAAGCATGATTGGGTGATATGTTAGGATAGGGTAACCTTTTTAGCTGGGATAACTTTGTCCCTTTTATATGTGACCCTGAGAACGACTATAGACAAGTCCATGACTTAATAGTTTGTCAGTCAAAAAAAAAATTTTGGTAGACTAATCAATACGGGAAGTCCACTTGGGGATGTTGTGGTTTTTTTTTTTTATGGTCATGTTGTGCTGTGTATGTAGAAAATTTAGGTGTAGCCATCCTTTGAGGGAGTGCTCTATATCATGCTTTATATGTTTGGGCATCTTTGAATAGTTGTCCTTTAAGGGAGCAGTCTATTAATTACAACAATGATGCAGTTGTCCTTCGAGGGAGCAGTCTATATTTATAGTTTATGACCTTTTGAATAGGCATCTCAATTTTATATTTTTGTTTTAACTGAAGTTTTTGGTCATGGACTTGACTATAGAGGTTGAGGGGTTTCCCTTTTATTAGGACAAAGCATTCATGCTTTACCAAAGGGTTGACTGATATTTGTAGGGAAAAGGGTTGAAGGAATAGGCATGACGATGATGGGGATTTGCTCAAGGGATGAGCTCAAGTTAAATGTCAAGTGAATGATTACTTGATTAATAATAGAATGGTCAAGGATGTAAGGCATAAAGGGGCTCAAGTTCTGGTCAGCCTTCGAGAGAAGACAGACGATAAGTACCTGATCCATGCGTTATGATATAAGGTCCGAGCCAATTAGGAGCAAACTTGCCTCATTTGCTTCTTTCTGCATTGGTCACATGTTGGTTGATGTTGGACATGAAGTTGGTTAATATGTTGTTGGCATGTTTTGGTCAATGTTGGTCGTGAAGTCGGTTAGTATGTTGTTGGCATTGGATAAGGAGGCCGTCAAGACCTCGTTTGTAGAGAAGACTTCCTAGCATGGTGTACTGAGTAGTACTTTTGATAAAAGCCCACCGCCCATTGCTAGATAGATTAAGAGGGATGATAAAATATGTTAAGTAGTCAACAAGTCGCTTATACCAAGCATTATGTGGACTAGAGAGGTTAGGAGGAATTTCCCCCAGAGATGATGGTCGAGACATGTCCAAGATAAAAATCTTGGGTTGTGTTGGTTGAAAGGTCTTGATGAATAATGGATATGTCAAGGGTGTAGAAGTCTAGTCTTTTCCTTTATCTTTCATAGTTTGGGGCCTGGTGGCCACATTAATTGCATTAAATTCAAATAAAGGTGGTTGAGGGACCATAGTCTTATGTTGGGATCCTGATTTAGGTGAAGAGGTTCGAGAGGCATGTGATGATGTCGAATGTTTGTCAAAAGAAGCCTCAATGTGAGGGGTGTCCTTTTTCAGGTGCCGGCTAATGACAACTTTAAGGGTGCAATAATGCTCAGTATCATGTCCAGGTGTGCGATGATACCAACAAATTTTAGTGTCATCAAACCAAGATGGTTTTGGGTTTTGGTCCAAGAGGTTGATATGGTTTAATAGGTGGGAGAGTGATGCTAGATGACTGCAACAATTGGCATAACATCGAAGCATAGGACCCCCTTAATGGGCTTGTGCTTGTTGTTGCAGTAGGTGTTGACAACTTATTTTTAGGATTTATTTTGGGAGTTTGTCATGTCACCTTTTTAGTTGGCGGCATGGCCACACATGTAGACAGCACTTGTTTGATGAGAGGTGATGGATGTTTTAGAGGAAGGGTGTTTGACAGGTAAAGGGTGTAATAGAGGCAATTTGTTTTGTTTTTGATAGATGTTGGAGTAGGAAGCACTCCTATTAAGGTGGAAGGGTGTGGGCCCAAAATAAAGGGCGATGGTGATGGTGGGAGAGGAGTTCTCCGATGTGGTTTAGTAGCCTTCTTTAGTTTAGTGCGAGGACTACTATTGGACGAGGTGAGGTTCAAGTCTACCTTCACTTGTGGGTGAGTGAGGTTTGAGAGGCATGGGATGGTTATGGCTTCTACGTGTGGTCGAATAGCGGGGAAAGTATGATCCCCCATTGATGATAAGAAGGATGAGGGCGAGGCAACCGGCGTTGGTGCCATCAAATCATCCTCCAATATGGGAGAGGTCAAAGTAGCCTCTCCTATGTGTGAAAGGGGGTTGGATAGAGGACTATCCTCCATTGGTGGAGGACAAATAGGAGAAGAAGGTTCTTTTACCTTTGATGGACAAATAGGAGAAAAAGGTTCTTCTACCTATGGTGGACAAATAGGAGAAGAAGGCTCTTCTACATATGATGGACAAATAGGAGAAGAAGGCTCTTCTACCTGTGATGGAAAAATAGGAGAAGGCTCTTCTACCTGTGGTGGACAAATAGGTGGATTAACCTCTTTAGACTGTGGAAGAGGTTGGTTAGAAACCGTGTCGATCGTGCATATATTATGCTCTTGAAGGTCATCAACTATGGTCTGAATGTGATTTTGACTCGGGGGATGGTTAGGGAATGGTTGCCTAAAGACATCCATGTTTTGGTTAGCTGGTGCATTGGGGTTATCCAAAACAAGATCCCCCTTGTCCAACATATCTTGGATGATGTTTTGAATGTTTTACAATTGTCTATGTCATGACCCTTGACACGATGATAGTTACAAAAGTCATTTTCCCTATACCATGTAGGGATGGCTTTTGAGGGGTCAAATTGAGGTGGTCAAATTTGAGAGATATGGATGACCCCTTGCTTGATGATTTTGTCCAACATGGAAGCGTATGATTCTCCTATAGGAGTGTATTGATGATGTACATGCCGTTGTTGGAATTTTCTTGTGATATATTCTGATGTGGAGGGCTAAGATTGGTTGGTTGTGGTTGAAGATGATGGTCTAAGGATCACAGCATTTGCCACTCCTTTGGGCTTGGAGTGGAAAGAAAAATATTTGGACAAAGAAGGGTCATTAGATTTTGCATTGTTATTTCATAATTTGACCTTATCTTCTTTAACAGCGCGGAGTTTAAGCTTTCGGGACATGGTGAAAGCTTCGTCAAATGTGTGGAATGTTTGAACATACAAAGTAGATGAGATGTGCTTGGAACATGCTCTTGAAAAGAGCTCAATGAGCTCAGTTTGAGGTAAAGAAAAGGAGAGTTGGTTGATTAAGCCTCTCCAACGGGCAATGAAGTCAGCAATTGACTCATCGTCAAATTATTTAATAGAATAGAGATCCGTAATGGAGACCTTCTTAGTGAGGTTGATTGAAAAGTGGTTGAGGAATAATTGGGCAAGTTGAGTGAAGGAAAAGAGAGAATCACTAATAATAGAGCTATACCAATCAAGGGCGGCCCTCAAAAGTGACATGGGGAATGTGCGAAGTAATAATGCATCATCATGCGTTATGAGATAACAAGCATGTCTAAACACTCGTAGATGTTGTTGTGGGTCCTCTTTACTCTGAAAGCAAGTAAATTTGGGGAGTTCTCACTGGTTAGGATATGGTCAAATGGGGATTGAAGCGTAGATGGGTTAGTTGCATATTTGTTCGTATGACAGAACATTGCTTGAACTAGAAATGAATGTCTCAAGGTTAGACATCTTGTCCATCAACATCTTAATTAGATCAGCTGGCAGATTAGCAAGATGGGCACCCCCTAGGTTGTAAGGTACCTGAAAGGTGTTAGGAGGGGCGTATGACGTACTTGGTTGCGTTTGTATAGGCGCAACATATTGGTAGTTCGTCATAGGGACTAATGTTGAGGCCAAGGGGGCTTGTGTTATGAAGTTGGAAGGCACAAGTTGACTAAATACTGCCAAAGGTGGTTGAATGGTAGCATTGATAAAAGGATAGGTAGTCACTCCCACATTTATAGGCGCAAGAGTATGTGGAGTCGAGACAATCAAGTTATGATAAGGTGTAGAACTTGGTTGAATTGATTATGGTTGAGGGGGTACAGAAACCTCAATGGAGGTAGGTCCAAAAATGGAAGGGAAGACCAAATCTCAGACATTGGTCATGGTCAAGTTGCTGGTTGAGGCAATGGCTTGAGTTATGATGGGTTGGCTAGCAGATGGTGTTGATGCCATTGCCACTTCAGTAAGAGAAGTTGGCATCCCAAAAATAGGATTACCTGAAGGGTCTCGCCTTTGGCTTCTCGCGAGATAGTGTTGGAGAGCCTTGACATTTTGATCAAGGAATCTTTCAAAGTTGTGATCCCCTTCGAGAATAATAGGGGATTGATTGGTGGGGGTAGGCTGGATAGGAGTACATTCAATATCTGAAGTATACTCCATTTGGTGACTTGTTATGAAAGGTGAGGGTGGAAGTGGTTGTTGCTTCGCATGGTCAATAAGAGTTTTGGCTTGACTGTGTGTCAAAACCATTGAAGGCAAAAAGAGTTCAGGTTCCATAAATTGTGCGTTTCAATCTCAAAAAACCAGAAGATGTGTCTAACAGCAAAAAAAGTCAAGTTTTATGCTTACTGTTTTGAAAGGAAAATTTTTTTGACAGTGACTGACGTCGGTGGAAAAACTGATGTCGGTGAGGAAAAGTTGCCGAAATCAGTGGAAAAACTGATGTCAGTGAGGAAAAGTTGCCGACGTTGGTGGAAAAACCGATGTCGGTGTCTGTGTGTTTCCAAAAACTCAGAAAACTAAAAGTTTTTTGAAAAAAAAGAAGATTTTGAGTTGTTTTTGGTCTCAAAATGATGCGTCCTCACTAGCTCAAACAATCAGATGAAAATAGTAAAAAAGATGAAGGCAAGCAACCTCTAAACGTTTAATTCCTAAGAATAAATTTTAGAGTCGTGGTGGCTTATGCCTTAGAAGAATATGTTTGGGGAGGTTTGGCTTTTAGAACGGGTCCTAAAAGAAGCAGTCTATGGTTGGTTTTGGATTAGTTTTGGTGCTCAAAAGTCTGTGTTAGGTTCCATACATGGCCTGGTGCTTGGAGCTTGCTCCCCTCACTTCACGAGCCCAGAGCCAAGCTGGGTCGCTTAGCCAATATATACTTTGCCTAGAGTTTATACTCTGCCAGAGAATAGAGTGGGTTCTCCCCTTGGTTGTGAACTCCAAGTAGGATCATCGGGAAGGGTAAGGTATCCACTAGGTGGTGAATCCTAGTCGGGCCTTGTCTCAGGTAAGTTTAGATGTTTGATTGTGAATGTGGTCTGGTCGTGTAACATATGTGCACTATGATTTATTCATAATGCAGTTAATTACTAGATGAGCTAAATATGCATTCAAGCAAGAGTGAAATGCATTTAACTTTTAACCCAAATTGAAATGTTTGTTTAGATGTAGACAAGTGGGAAAAGGTTTAAGAGCATGAATTTTCACTACTCTAAAATGCAGGGAAAGAGTGACAAGAAGAAAAATAAAGAAGTTCTTTTTAACTTGTGCTTATGATTTTCTTTCGAAATAGAGAGATAGAAGAGGAAGGATGCAAGAAGAAATCTTTTTCCTAATGCAGCTATATGAAAGTTTGCTTTTAGAAGAAATGAACCCAAGGAAAACTCCAGGGTCCCATCGGGCATGCCAGAATGTTTCTACTCTTTTTTTCTATTTAATATTCAAAAGAAATAAGAAACTAAAGATAATGGTCAGGGGTTTGTACGTACCCGGATGAAGTTGCACACCGTATCCAGATGATTGAAGGAGCTCCTCTTTGGCTATGGAGGAAGACACCTGTAGAAGAAAGAGACTCAAACACAGAAAAATGTTAGATAAAGATAGGGTGGACTGCCAAGTGATATGCTCGGTCCCAGAAGCGCAAAGACTTCCTTGAGGGATGGCAGTCCACTATTTATAAGTAAAAGTGTCAGAAATAAAGAAATGACAAATGACTAACAAAGAGGAAATTAGATAATGCATACCTATTTCTTTGCATTTAGTCTACCACAGTCACCGATGTCGGTAGTTCTGTCGGTGTCGGTTGGTCAAGTTGCCGACGTCGGTTATACTATCGACGTTGGTAGAGGCAGTGGTCGATGTCGGTCAGGGCAATGGCCTTGGATGGGTTTTGGACAAGTTTTTGGTTGACAAAGGGGTCTGGAAGGAGTCTGGGTCTGTGTATGGTTGCAGGGAGACAAATAAGGTCCGCAGAAGGACAAAGGTAGAGGCTAGGTTGTCAAAAAGGGTAAGGGTGAGAGGAAGGCTTTTCAAGCCTTTCCCCAGAAGAAGTCAGGTCTGGTTGAAATTTGGGTCTAGTCTGGTGGTATTTAGAAATAGTAAATAGAATCTAATTACTAATGCTTTCTAAATTACTGAAATGAAAGGGTAGAACAAATACTTAGCTCTGGTGAGATGAAGAACCAAGGTGTTGAACGCTTGTACCTATTGTGGCTTGATGCAGAAGACCTCGTGTAATATTCCAATTCAATCTGGAGTCATTTGTGTAGAGTCTTTGTGGCCAAGGGGACATTAGTTTAAGTCTAATACCTGGTGATGTCTTAGAGTCTAAGAGGAAGAGAGAGAGAGCCAGATCCGAGTGAGAGGTCAATTCCCAGAGTGATTAGAAGAGTCTAACAGCCCATAAGAGAGTCTAAGAACTGATTGATAAGAGCTAAAGGCTAAACTTAGTGTTAGACGCCAGTTTATGTAACTGACGTCGGCGATCCCACCGGGGTCGGCTGACAGTTGACCGACATCGGCGGGTAAAGAACTGGTAAAAGGGCTTAATAGCCCATTCTCCATCCACCAAGTGCATAGTCCGTTGGAGAATTGTCGAAGGTTGGGCTAAATATGCATGAGAGTTGGTTAGTGAATAAATAGGGGTGAGAATAAATCTTAGTTAGTTATGATTAGGATAACTTAGTCTCAAGGTGAGTCATAGGGTAGGAAATGGTCTTAGGGTGAGGTGTCGAGGGTGATGTCATTAATCTAAAATAAGTGGTTTATTTTAAATTAATGAAGTGTGTAAGGGTCCAAGGGGAGTCGTCACAATTTTGGTGTCTACATTCATTTTGATCAAGTGTGTTTCTTTAAAGCATTATTTTAGACATTAGGAGTAGAAACTTAGGATATAACAAAATTCAAAACCCCAAACCTACACTATTAGCTAAACCCAATAAATACTTTATTTCAAATAGCCTTTAACATTAGATCTAGTAATAAATGACACCAACATAGATTGGTTAAATTAAGGGGTAATAATGACATCCATCTATGCATGTTTTTTAAGTTTGGAGACATTATCTATTGAGAAATCAAGACTGATAACTTGAGACTCAAATACATTTTCACCTAGATGAATTTGAATGCTCATCAAAGATGATGGTTAGAGTTATCTGACTATGATTTTTTTATTAACTATATCAAAGGCAAGGAAAATATAGTAGATGATGCTCTAAGTCATAAAAGGTACATAACAATCATGACTACTATAAAGAGTAATTTCATAATTCAAGTGATCAAATTCTTATTAGGAGATGAATTCTATGATTAGGTCAGGAAATCATTTCTTGAGAATGCTTAGAATCCTATGTATAATGGATTCTTAATAGATAATTATGGTCTTTTGTGGTAAAATAGTAGGATGTGTGACTAGATAGAGAGAATTTGAGGAGCATAATACTAAAGGAATTGCATAATGCCCCATATTCAAGACATTTAGGAGTAACCAAGATCATGGCTAAGCTTAGACCACTCTATTTATGGAAGGAAATCAAGAAAATGCAACAAATTTTGTGTTTCATTGTCTGGAATCTCAATGTGTGAAATTTGAACGTGTGTATCCAATAGGATTATTGTATCCACACAACATACCAAATTGAAAGTGATAGGTGATTAGTATGGAATTTTTCCAAGGGTTATTGTTATCATGGAATAAGCATGACATGATCTTGATAGTAGTTGAAAAACTAACCAAAGTATCTCACTTTATACCAGATAATTTGACTGATGATGCACCTACTCTTGTGAAGAAATTTGTAAATGAATTGTATCAATTGCATGGTTTTCCAAAGAAGATAATTTAGGATCATGATCCAAATATGAATTCTAGATTTGGTTGACTTTGAATTTAGCTCTGAGTACGTATTTCAACTTCAACATTACATATCACCCATAAATTGATGGATAGATAGAGCAATTTAATCAAATTTTATAAGATCTCCTTCGTATGTATTGCATGGATTAATAATACAAGTGGAAAGAGTGTATTACATTGGTTGAGTTTTCTTAAAACAACTCATACTAATCAAAATTAAAGATGGATTTGTTTAGGGCATTGTATGGAAGGAGGTGTAGAACACTAATCAGTTGGAACAGGTTGGAAGACAGGGTAGTCTTTGGACCTAAGATGCTTTCAAAAATGGAAGAGCAAGTCAAGATAATTAGACAGAGGTTGGCCAAATCCAAAAATAGATAAAAAAGTTATGTTGATTTGAAAAGAATAGCTAGGTAGCTTTCTAAAGGTGATAAATTGTTTCTATGGGTTAAGCCTCAGAAAAGCTTGATTAAATTTAAGAAGTCAGCAAAAATTTCACTAAGATATGTGGGACCCTTCAAGGTTTTAGAAGTGGTCAACCCTGTAGCATATAGTTTTGCATTTCCACCATCTCTATCTCTTTTGCATAATGTCTTCCATGTGTCTTATCTTAAAAAATATATAGCTAATTCTCCACATGTGTTGGATTGAAATTCTTTGCAAGTTTTAGATCCTGGGGTGGTGATGGTAGAACCAATCATAGTAATTAACACTCACAAACTTTGTTTGCATAATCGTGAAGTGTCAAAGTGTAAGGTCCTGTGGTACCAATTCTCTGAGGATAGTGCCACTAGGGAGGACTATGA
Organism: Torreya grandis; assembly: GCA_037957365.1. Taxonomy (NCBI): domain Eukaryota; kingdom Viridiplantae; phylum Streptophyta; class Pinopsida; order Cupressales; family Taxaceae; genus Torreya; species Torreya grandis. The sequence continues at coordinate 1,962,548 of JARHVA010001094.1, read as the reverse complement.
TGAGTTGTGTAGTTTGTTTCCATGTTTTTTTTCTTGATTTGTTACTGCTTATATTATTTTTTGTTGAACAATGTTTTAAATTCAAAACTTGTGTTTGAATAGATGTCATCAAGATGATGATCAATTTTGAGGGGAAGGATGCCACATTCTTATCTCTTTAAGCTAAATAACTTATTTAATCTATGCATTATTGTGGTTGATTAATTGATTGACTAATATTTGATTAAGTTTGATGACATGTGTTGACTATGAGATAGTTTGTGTTGCTTAATTTACATGATTAGATGTTATGAGTTAGTGGTAATTTTATATTATGTACTTTGTGATCATGTTTGATTAGTATACAACATTATTTTATGCATATAATGATGTTTCAAGCTAACAATCTTATTGGCATGAGGTGGATGTAGGATAGATTCTCCCTTCAAATCATGATGGAGGGAGAGTATCATTGGAGAGGGTGGTTATATGGAGATGTTTGGGGTCGATAGAGAGTGGATCTATAAACCCTTGCAGATGCCAATTAGTATATCATATTTCATAGTTGTTTGATATGGCTAGCATATCACATTTTGTGTGCTTTTATTTTAAATTATTTTTAGTATGCTTTCTAGTAAAATCGTAATTGTTGATATAATCATGTTGATTGTTGAGTGATTTCACTATTTTTATGATTTTACGTAGCTCATCTTGTTTGGAAAAATGAAAGAATTTGTATTTATTTATTTATTTATATCATTGCCTTATTATGGTTGGCTAAAAATCAAAACATTATGATGTTTTGAGGGATTCCATAATCATTATTTGAGATATAAGAATTAGATAATAATAATTGAATATTATTATTATGATAATTATATTATAAAGTCAAAAGATAATAAATTGTTTTAAAAGAGATTATAATTGATTAATGGTTTGTTTTAAGTATTTATATTCATATATAGAAATGGGTATATTAATGTTAATTATTAAATGATTTTAGAAATCATTATAATTTTTATAATGTTAGTGGATAAAATTTAATGGAAACTCTAAGTCTTGTCATGCATGGTTGCATTGCCAAAGTTCTATGATTTCATTGTGTTAGTTATTACATGGGGAGATACATTAGTCAATGAATAGTTTAAATGTCTTACATGGAAAATAACATTAGTTGGTAACTTATGAAATTGAGGTGCTCAATGATGGATAAATGATTATCACGTGGATTTGTTAAAGGAATATAAAATAGTTAATTAGGGATTTTGTAAAGAAGCATCGAGAATGATTAGCTCACTAATCAATCATTAACTTAAGTTAAGCATTGTGTTGGGAGAAAATTATTGGGTTTACTATGTTTTTCATGGAGATGAATTACAAGGTAGTTAAGCTATCTATACATGAAAAATTGGAATGAGTTTTATCAGTCGAAGAGTATGGGAAGTGGAAGAAAATAGAGGATGGAAAATGAATAAAAGAGGACATGACACAGAGGACATAGGGCATATTGTGAGGTGAAGGTAGAAAGTGGAGAGGAGGTGAATATGTGCTAAGGAGAAAGAATTGGCTTGGCTTCTTGACATCCATATGAACTACCATGTTGGTTATGTAATTTAAATACCTATGTGTGTGTGATACGATTTATGAATGGGATTTCAAATGCTTGGGTTATGAGTTTTTCAATTGTTTTTATGTTTTAGAAAATTTTATAGGGTTGTATATAAGGCCCTATAGAGGGCACGGCCTCCACATAACCCTATATCCAACCTAGGGTAACATAGGAGGGTTAGAGATAAATAGTAGGTTTTGGCCATGATTTTAAGAGGCTTTATAAACTATCCTATCCTTCCATAGAAATTTAAATTTACTATTCAGAATGGGGAAATCACACTATTTGTTATATATACAAATTGGTTTAAGCTATTTGTCTTTGAGCAAGTTGTTATATATTCTGTTGGGTCTTTTAGATAATAGACTTAATTATGAATGTCTGTAAAATAATTCAATTGTTAACCAAATTATTATTTTATGGGTTAAGAATATGGTTTTTCAGTGACATTGAATATTTATACACACACACACAACTAAATATATATTTGAGTATATATTTGATTGATACATATGATTTGACAAACTAAAATGTGACTCTGTGTGTGTGTGTGTGTGTGTGTGTGTGTGTGTGTGTGTGTGTGTGTGTGTGTGTGTGTGTGTGTGTGTGTGTGTGTGCACGCGCGCGCGCACGCGCGCGCGTGCACACACACACACACACACACACACACACACACACACACACACACACACACACACACACACACACACACACACACACACACACACACACACACACACACACACACACACAAACACACACACACACACATATTATATAACACACAAACACACACACACACAAAATCAATATTCGAACTACAATGGATGACTGGGTGTATTGTATTTAAATGATGAAGTCGTATGAATAAACAAATCAAAGCATATGGCTTGGATTTTTCTTATTTGGGTTAGATTTTGAATGGAATCATATTGATTGAGCATAAGTTATAGTTAAAATTCTAAATTGGGTTGTTAGATTCAATATTATTCTTTTGGATTAAATATAGAATTAGGATTTTGACTGCATAATCAATTGTGAAACCCGAATACAGGTAGATGGAAATTTGACTATAAGGTCTTAAAATTTACTTAAGGAAAGTAAAATTACTAGTATATTGTTAATGGATTAAAGGAAAAGTTAATTATTTATTGTGACTTACAAACTTGCATTTTGCTATGTATTAGATATGTAGTCAAACCATGTATGAATTGCATAGTTTGTAGGGGAAATTGGGTAAATATGTTCAAAGTATATATTGCCTTGTTTTATTTGGATAATTTGGAACTGTTATAACATACTCAATTAGGGTATATGGTTTTGTTGATTATATTAATGATATTTTAACTTAGTAAAGATGACTGTGTTTTGTCTATATGCTCATTTAAACTACATTGAATGATAATCTTGAATGATTTAATGGATTTAAATAATTAAATACTTTTGATAGTTAATGAATTAACTATATTTCCTTGTAAAATTCTATGTATTTAATTATCTTGGCATATGAATTTCTTAGTTTATGGAAAGAGGTTATGGGGCCTTTGTATGTATGTTGACTATATACTTCATGTATATAGTATACTATAAGGCAAATGATAGTGGATGTCATCCTTATAAGTATACTGTATAAATGAATTATGCATATAGTGTATATATATGTACACACACACACACACACACTTGTGTTACAATTATTATTATAACAATGAATATTGAATGTTGTTTATATTTGGTTAGTATAAAAGCATTAGAATGTTTAAATATAAAGCATTAAATGTATTCGTTAGTTTAAATACAGAACATAATAATATGTTTCAGTTTGTCTATTGTTATATGTGAAATATGAATGATTTATTAGCCAGGATTATAATAATATTTCATGGAGAATTAATATTATAAGTTGCTTAATAGATAAAGCAACTGGTGGTCTAGATATTCATTACTCGGATGGTGTGTTTATGGAGGACTATTTTTTTATTTTTTTTAATTATTTATAATAAAATAGATGCATGGATTCCATTCACTTCATTTGACATATTAAATTAATGTTTTGTGACATTTTCATATTTAGCATATTTTTAATTAACTAAATTTAAATATTAGGAATGAATCTTTGGGTTTTCTTATTATTATTTACTTTATCAAATTTCACATTCATGACCCTAATTAAGTAGTGGATAGATTCCACTATCTTAATTAGCACCATCAATGTAAGATAAGGGGTAATTTTATCAAGTGGTGTATATGAATTTGTCCGATCCTAGAGATCATTTATTATTGAAATTTTTTGCCAAAGTAATGTTTGATAAACATTGTCATTTCATATATTGATATAATTTTAATATTTGTGCACTATCATATTAAAATAGATTTCTTTATGGTACACATTATGTATTAGATATCTTTGACACACAGGTTCTAGTTTATTGCTTTGAATTCTCATATCATCATTATCTACCCATTCATGAAGGGAGGCCCATCCCCTTGTTTGGGAGATAGTGCGGGGATCTATGGTCTGTGGTTGGTGTGGAAAAGTGCTTGGATAATGGTCTCCCTCCTAGCTAGAGTACTATACTTGATACTACACTTGAGATTACATATTGATACTTGAGTCATGGAGACTCTTGAGTCGTGAAGACTCTGCTCATAGGAAGTTTGTATCATTTTATGTCATTTGATATATTTTATGTGTTGCTAAAAAATATAATATTTATGCATTATACTTTCTACAATAGAGACTGTAATATTGTATTAGCTATGGTTGAACTTGTACTATATCATTATGTTGAGATGCAATAATTATGGTTATCTAGTATTGTTCATGATTTCTTTATCTATTAATGGTGATCCTTCGCTAAGTGGATTAGCTAGACATTGATGGTTAACTAAATTAATACATTTAGTTGTATATCATTAGATAGGATTTATCATGGTGAAATCTATATGTTGAATATATGTATTTAATTTTAAAAAAAAATTATTGCAATATTCTTGTAAAACCTAGTCAGGTTGTTACACAAACAAAAGCTAAATGATAGGATCTAATATATGTGACATGTTACTAAACATTGAATTTGTATCTTCCTAGGGTTCATCCAGTCTACCACTTGAAATAACTTATCATTTCCCCTCACCATGACCACCCAGTATACTTTACAATATTTCACCACTTCTATGTTTTGTATAGGCTTTCCCTTCCCCACCCATTTCCCAATCTCACTATAAAAATAAATATCTCCTCTTTGAGAAAAAAAATACTATAGAGTATGAAGGAACACAAACTCATTTGACATTGTCACCTCCACTATAAATATTATATTGTTGTTACATAACACATTGTGCATAAAAGGTGAGATGGGGTCAGTAGTCATGAGTTTCAAGTGAGGTAAAACTATCGATTTAAATTATTTCCCTTTAAAAAATCTTGATTTAATCATAGAAAAAAATTACTCCATTG